>ML795089.1:61794-90134 GCA_009831015.1 Picea engelmannii
GTGTTGTTTTTATTATATGTATTTTTTGTTTTGTTTTTTATTTTAATTTTTTTAATAATTATGAATTATTAATATTTTTTTTATATTTAAATATTTTATTAATGTTTTGTATTAAAATAATATTTGTTTAATTTTAATTTATTAATTCACTAACCTAAAAAACCTAACCTAACTACTAATTATTTAAATTATTAATTTAATTTGTTATTAAACTAATTAATATTTTATTTAATTATTTATCCTGGCTTATCTAACTTTGTTTTATTTAGGGAAGAATGGCGAGAGAATGATGAAGTGAATGGATGGAAAGGGGATTAGAGGCACGATAGTAGATGGGTTGGAAAGGATAAGTGGATGATGTAGCAGGAAGATTGGTGAAGGATGATGCAAAATGGAGGGGGAGGCGAGGCGAGTCAGCAATCCATGAGCTTCATCATGAGACCAACAAATGATATCTGAATCATCAAATTTCCTATAATTATAGGACCTTAACACTACACAAAGGTTGGGAATTCATCCTTATGGTGGCCTTTAGTCCTACACTTGACACACCAAACTTATTCTCGCTTCTCCTTTCCTTTCGTTAGTTTTACTAATTGGATTTTCAAGGAAACTAACTGTGTCTGAACTTTAGCCATCCCCCCACCATCCACTATGGGAGATGCTTCCAGCTTCATCACAATCTCCAAGGATTCAGGCTGCAACGTAACCTTCTGTTGCACCAACGGGAAATGACTGTGTGGAAATAGTCACGCAATAAACCATTCCTGGTGTTGTTGATCAAGAATTTGGAATGTCAACCTACCCATCACGTCTTTAAATATCTGATCATAGTCCCAAAATGATTTAGTCTTCACTTGTTTGATTTCCTTCAACTCTGTAATGTACTGCGACTCATATTTTGGCTTAATGAACTCTTTGAACAATGCCTGTCTAATTTCTTCTAAAGTCCTCGCTTGTCATGTAGGTGTATTACTCTATAGTTTCATATACTAGGCTAATGTGTGGCCTCTAAATTTTGTTGCCAATTGTGCAATATTTACAACCTCATCCTGGACATTCTTCACAACCCAAATTGTTTCACATACAAATAGATGTTGTTCTAGGTCCTCCGACCGAACTCCCTCGAACTCAGGTAGTCTCAATGTGTTGTCTAACCTTGCCATGTTGTTTTGTGTAGTACCTCTCCCTGGTGATTCTGGATGACTCTGATTCGACACACTGCTTCCATTTCTCTGGCTACTACTACTACTACTATGTGTTCCTCCAATAACTATAAGTGCTTTTAAAAAATCCTCATTTTTTACCTCAGATCTTGGTGATGCACACAGGGTCATGGAATCGACACAAGATCCAACATGATTAGGACTTAACGACTATTCTATTATAGGACTGAATTGATAATCCTCTTCCTCTCCTACTGTGTGTGGTATTTCTACAATATGGACTATTGCGCAAGGTCCTCTCCACTCATACTCACTACAAGACTCTCCTTTCTCAGCCCTATCTTTCAACCTCTTATACCTTCTTCCACTTCACAATACTCCAAACTCATCTATCTCTTATGATACACCTTCTTCATTTCTTTTCATCCTCTGTTCCTCCCTTCCTTCTTCATTTCTTTCTTCATTCTTTCCTACCTTCAGGCTATCCCCTGGTCAATCCCTAGCTCCCCTATGTGCACAAAGCCCCTTAGCATTCAGGTTCCATTATTATCACACATTTGTCGCACAACAACATATTTATCCAGGTACCTAATGATTTCATGAACCTTCTGCACAGACCCTTGAAGAAATCCCTTTTTGCAACACTATATGACTAGGTACAATCTATTGCAAATTCCATAATATAACCCCCAAATATGTTTTTCAACTAGAAATCAACTACATGGGAAGTCTTATTACTTACAAAATTCAATCATCTTACTAACTAAGGAGTCTAGTTCCTCGGTGTTGCAATACGATATCTTTCGGTATTCTCCACTAATATTTCTAACCATTCCATCAAAATAATTGGAAATTCACCAAAGAAAATCTCACATAGCTCTGTGAACAGATACCTTTGCATCCATTGTTCATCGCTCATATGAGGGTTTCAATTCTCTCCTCAGGAAAATTCTTGTTCCTTCCTTTCTAGCCATTCAATGCTCTCTTTCTTAGTCGGCCTCCAAAATATTCCCCCAATTACAGATTCTGGGTCCCGGTAAGGAAACCATTTGTTAGCGTGCGATTGTAAGACCCCATGTTTAAGTTATCTAACCAACAAAATTCTTCATATATCGACCGTTTCAACATCATCTGCATGCAAGAGAAGTCTCACCCGAGGTATCTACTGGGATTGCAGGAGCCAAGTTTCTGCAGGGATGCGGGGATGTGAGGTCATCAACATATTCATTGATACTTATATACCCTGTGCTCAATATTCCGTGTCTCTTATCCATTGATTAATTGGTAAAATCAATTATACAACACAATTATAACACTAATTGCGACATATAACATTCAATGGAACATTCATAATTACTGTGCAACACTCATATAACAAACAAAGCTAGATCTAATCACACATAAATAACACATGCATGAACAATCACATAAAAAGACACATTCAGACACCGAATTTAACGTGGTTAACCCAATCCTTGGGCTACATCCACAACAATTGGCTTCTTTATTATTATTCATGCAATCATCTTAGACTTGTGCTCTATGCTATAATAGATACATCATGATATCATTACCCATCCTTCCTAGCTGCTCTGTAGTGCAATCCACTCTCTGCAAAATATCCCCTAACCTTTCAGACATAGAATCTCTTTCATTCTCAACCTATTCTCTCAGTAGAAACCAAAAAAACCTGTTCTTTTCAATGAACCCTATTCTTCCCAACCCATTACATATTTATTACTAGAGTTTAGGGCTCAAAACCCTACTATCTTATCCCAAAACCCTAGGACAACTCATTACAACTCATGACAACAAATAGTTCATGTGTGATTTTCCTGCCTTCGTGCCTGCATGCTTCTTTTCCTTCCTTTTCGCATGCATGATGCTTTTCCTGCTTTATCTCCTTGCTTTATTTCCTTGTGCGCTTCCAAATGCGCTTTTCCTGTGCACTCCGATCCTGAATGCGCCTTTACTGTGCACTCCTCATCCCTTAGGATATTTCTCAAAATTGCATCCAAAATGCATATCCAATTCCCACCAGAGTAATGGGAAACTTGGACTAGCCCCTCTTGGGAATCAACTTCCCCCACATATGGATAGGCCTAGAAGGAAAATGACATACCATAGGCCAAGTGGCATGAACCCTCTCAAAAAATAGTGTATACAACTCATATGTGAATGGGAAGAATCTCGTCCTAGAAAAAACATAGCGACAATGATCTAATGCATGGAAAATATATCTCAAAAAAACATACACCCACCTAATCAATTAGGGCTCCAACAATAAACTATCTACATAATACAACATAGAGAAACTAATGTGCTTCCCATCATATCTATATTGTGACAATGACAAGAGCATATGACATAGGCACCTAACATCCTATCTCTCAAATGCACCTATTCGTAGTTGACCAACATGAACCTGGAACTTCAAAGATGAAATAATATGTGGATTTACATATCTATGCACATATTCCAGCTGGGTCACTCCTGCAACACCGGGTGATAGCACAGGGAAATGGGGAAAATAAATCCCCCTCCTATACAACCCAGTGATGAAATAGAAATACTCCTCAGTGGGGTGATACCACAGATTGATACCAACCCTAAACCACCATCTCACATGATGCCAACGACAAATCAACTACCTTAACAATGTAGAGTCCCCCTTGAGGGATGTACCCTCCTGATAAAAATTTAGGAGGGCAATATCCATCAAAAGGTCCTATGTCTTCTGTGAAATAGGGAGAGGGTAGAACTCTCTATCCCTCTCCCTGGCCTCCCACTCACTCACAAATGTGTGCTTCTTGACCTGTCGCCGCTCCACTGCCTCCTCCTCTCATCGTCGTCCTCTTTTCTTCACATATAAATATTTTTAGGAACATATATACATATAAAATAAATTGAAATTATAAAACAAATACATATATAAATGTTGTGTATTTAAAAAAAAACATATATTTTTTTTTTTTTGCAAAAAAATATTTAAAACCAACTGGTGCACCTCCAACAAAACATACGCCCCGAAGACAATGCACTATATCAAAACAACAACACTATTAAACAATGCATCACATATGATGATATGCACCATCTCATTTTTTTTACCGTTTTGGTTAGTTCTTTTAACAACACTGGTACACAACGTCTATTTACGCACCACCACTTATTGCAGTGGTGCACCTACTAAGTCGCACTGCTCTAATTGCTTATTCAAAATTCACCTTGATGTCGCTGTCTTTACAACATTGGTGTGTTTTTTGGATTGATGGGAACCTCTAAGATAAACTATATTATCACATCCGAAGCGGTGCGATGTGTTACTATTAACACACTGACACCACTGTGATAGTGGAGCACCGACTTTTTTTACATCGATGCGTTGTAAAGGATAGAGCACCAGGAATGAGGTGCCCAATGAGACGCCCCACTAAGAAAATTTAGGAAATATATGTCCCGGTGTGTTTATGTATATAGTACCGATGTGTTGGATTAAAATGATTGCATTGCTACATTAAATTTTATATATCATTAAGTTAGCGGTGCCATTGGTTAAGTGAAGTCTACCGATGCATAATGTTCAACAACATCAGTGTGGTTTATTCGGTGCATGTATTTTTTTATTATAAAGTATGGCAGTGTGTTTGAACATTGACGTGCTGGGGCATTATGTTTCGGGTACGCTCCGGTGTGGTTGGTTAAATTTGGTGCACTGCTACATTAAATTTTACATATATTTGAGCTAGCGACGCGGTTAATGAAGTGAACTGGATTGGTGTAGGTAGAACCCCAATGTGTGCCGGTTTTAGGGAATTTCGGAGGACACACTGCTTTGGTTTTTAATAATTTATCACAGTGTGCTTGATTGAATGGTACCGATGCATCTCATATATTAGATGCACTAGAGGTGGTGCTCATTGTGAATTTAACACAATGTGCACCGCATGAGGGTGAGCCGAACAATTCAAGCGCACTGGATGAAATTGATTTTTTTTTGTTGAAAAAATGCCAAATTTCAAGCTAAATTTTAATTTTAATTTGACGAAAATCCAAATAGGATAGTAATAAATAATTTACCTGGTCTCTTCTATTACGAGGAGGCATGGTTTCACCGTTGAGAGGAAATGAAAATTCGTGGTAATTTCCAAAATTTGGAAATGTGTGGTATCCACCAATGGAGCTATCAAGTCGGTGTAGAGCACCAGAAACATGGCAACTTAGGAAGAAAGGTGAGCACTGGTGCTTGCTTGAGAGTTTGGAAGCATGGGATGCACTGTAACAAAAAAAATCAGTTTGGTATTTTATTTATTTATTTACCCTACCTCAGTGCGCTTGATGACAGTTATGCACACTGGTGCATAATGGTTGTTGGCACAGGGGCAGACCTACGGTTCAATGCTACAACAACGCACCAACAAAACCCTAACTACCGACCCTTTCGGCAACACCTGCGAAGAAGATGAAGTCTCACCTGAGGTAGAGGAATAGGTGGTTGCAGGACTCAGATGTCTGCAACCTTAGCTGGGACACATATCCGTGATTCTAGTATTTAACAGAGCACTCAGTAGTAAAACTTCATCAATTTTTAACCAATATCTACTCCACAGATAAAACAGAGCATTGCAACATTCACCTAGATCTAATGTATCTAAGCACTTAGCATAAGGAATTAGGTCATATCTAGTAGATTCAAGCACTAAGAAAGTTCACATAGGTCATATCGAGCATCCAGATTCATCATAAGCACAAAGTATAAACATATCTATCTATATATCTATGTCAAGCACTTAGAAGATAACATATAAGTACACCAACACATCACATAAAACAGAGAAACACAACATATACGTGGTTCACCCTCATCCCAGGGCTACATCCACCAACTCTTCTTCTTTATTAGTTTCTTCAATTATATACATGCACAGATCCACGAAAGCCTTACTTTGCATAGGACATGAGATCTGCGTAGCTCCCTAGATCCTCCTTCCTTGCGTTACAACACAAAGACATTCATAGTCTGTTACAACCACTTGCACTTAGCTTTGCAAGTCTCTCACAGTATGCACAAAGCATTTACAAGCCACACTTGCACTTAGCACAACATCACATAGACGCCTCTTCTCTATTTCCTTACATCGCCTAGACATCTATTTATATATTAAAAAATAGGCCTAAGCATGGGTAAACCCATGGAATGACATTCCCATACCCGTTACATATTCCCAAATCCCAAAAAGGACCCAATAAGGGGCCACGATCCAATGATCTCTGCTTCATCTTGAGCTCCACCTTTGACAGGCTGTCGAAGTCCAAAATGGTCAAACTTGACCAAGGATCTCTCAAAACTTGGTCAAGGGCCAACATGCCCCCAACAATCACCTGTGACTCGTCCCGAGTCGCTCTGATGTAGGAAGTTATGTTTCAAAAGTCTCGAGCTTGGCTCGAGCTGCTTCGACTTGTTGCTGTGCTATGACCTCTTGTTCAACAAACTCTTGGATGACTGCATCATTCACAGGTCCTTCCAGGCACTGTTCAGCTGCATTAACAACCTACTCTAGTTCTGCTCCTCAACCTTCAACTTCTGTGAACAAAAGGTAGGCCTTATCTTGTATGGGTTGGAGTCTCTGATTTACTTCCATAAATCTGCTCTGAATAATGTGAATTTGCTGCTGGGCAGTGCGTTTCTCTTGAGATCTCTTCATTCTTTCCACAACTGATAGGAGCTTCAACTGTGTCTGTATCGTTTCGGCTTGATACTTCACCTCTTGGAGCTGCGACTATGGTGCTCTTAATTCTGGACTCTCATTGAGTTGCTCGTATGTTAGGGCACTGCGATCACTCAACTGCTTGTATTCCATAGCAAGGGACTTTATTCTCTCAACTGTGCTCCTGGTAGTTGCTTCTCTTTGGTCCTTCACATCCTGTGGGGTCTCGGGCACTGCACGTAGTTCTAAGTATGCGATGCATTGCTGTAGCTGCTGGATCACTTCTTCAAGTTGCTCTACTTGTTGTGTAACTCGATCTTCTACCTTTATTTCTATGACTGTCATAGAGCGAAGTGCTCTGTTGACTACTTCCTTTACTTCGAGTTGCTCAACGAGAAATTGTTCTTTTCCTTGCTGTATCTGTTCTTTTTCTTCGTCGAACTTTGTTTGGAGGGAAATATTTTCCTGTTCTGTAGCTCAACGCTGTTCTACAAGTACTCCTTGTACTTGCGTCAAAGCTTGGGTGTCTTGTTATATTTCCTCTTGTTCTCATCGAAGGCGAGCTTTGACTGTGTCAGCTAATCAATGGAGTTGGGTTGGCTCGTCTCCTAGCTCTGGTGTTCCCAATGGAAGAGGTGTAGTGGAGACTACGCGGCTAGACTGTAGTGCTTTCTATACCCCTCAGAAATTTCAATCCTATCATACATTTCTTCCTGCTTGGCCTCTTGTTTTTCTGCTATTTCCAGTGAAGCATCGTTCAGGTATGCTATGAGGAAGTCGAAGTTGTCAAAGGTGAGGACAGTCTGTATCTTGGTCATGGAGGATTTCAATTTATTCTGGGAAGAAGGTTTCGGAGGCGAACCCTTCCTCTTATTCAGGGGACCAACCTCGTATCCTTGATTTTGTTCGACTTATTTGTTATATAAATCTTCGCTACCACCTTCTTGCTCTAGTGATATGGAATCAATCTTCATAGATGCACTGTATAATCCTTGGACCTCTTTGATCTTCCTTGTCCTGCTAGGTCTGGGTGTATCCTGCCCAGTTTCTGGGCTGTCGATGTTGGATATCTCTGTGGGGTTGGCAAGGATAAGGAGGTTAGCAGACCATTCCTTAGTAATATCCTCTAGGTCCTCCTCCGTCGGCTTGTAGTAGGACTGAAGCTGTTGCTTATGTTCATTGACGCGCACTGTAATATAAATGAAATGCTGATCTGTGTTGAACTTCATCAAAGGCTGAAACCGATGTAGAGTGTTTAGAGTCATGTGAGGCTCAGACTGAATGGATCTCTTCTGCTGATTGTAGTAGGTATGAAAAACATCATTTGACTACCACTATTTGTTCATATCGCTGGAATACCAAAGTGTATTGAACTTTGCGGCCAACGAATCAAATGACTCGATGTTGAGGACGGTCGCACTTTTCGACATCTCCCAGGTGATGAATGAAATAAGGATCAAAAGCCAACTAAAATGGAATTCATAACCTTGATCTTGTGCTTCTCTGCAGTCTAGTTCCAATTGATTCACCAGGTACTTCGCCCAGTTCATCTGTAGGCCTTTCGTGCACTTCCCTGTGAGGTTGAATACAAAGCCGGTGACTTGGGTAGGTCGGTTCTTTCTTACTAACTTCCTTGCAATCAACTGATAGGTGAGATGCACTGCCCCACTTTGGATAGAAGCTACCTTGTAGCCTCGCGTCCCATTCTCGACATCGCTGTAGGTGTCCTTGATCTTCTGTGCTAGAGTGCGATCCATGGATTTTCCTGGATAAAACTCTTGTGGATCAGGTCCCTACATACTCAACCATGTGATCTGATTGATCAATGTCGAATCAACTATGATACGACGGTCTAGCCACAAATAGCCGCCATGGTAACAAGAAAGAAACATCTTGACACATGCATTCACCTCCTGGTGTCTTCTGAAGTGTGGGATCTTCATGACATTCAATAGGGTGGACTGCACAAGGTTATGGGTCCATGTCTAGGGGTTTGTCTTTGAATTATTCCCCTTTTTTCTGGTCAGGTACTTATGTGGGGCGAGCATGTTATAGAATTTTCGGTCGTCGAGGTTGAAGTCGCTGAACTTAAACGCTGCAATCTTGTCTTGGTCTACTAGAACTGTGTGAATCCCCTTCAGGAGGTTCGTAGTGACCAAGGTGTACTCGAAATCTCTGGGCACAGTATCTCGATTTACTGCACCGCTCAAAGGTGGTATGTAGGTGAGTAAAATATTCGTGATCAATTTGGCATTCACGAGATCATCCTTGTGCTTGGTTCGATTTTCATTTGTTGACCGGGATGGTCCGACTCCATGAGCAGTCGACGAAGATTCTTGCACTGTTATTGTGGATGAATCCTGTACACCTATAGATAATCCTCTCTCTAACATGACTCTTTCAGTCATCAGGTCGAGGAGTAATTCTCTCACAGATTCTTCGACTGCGTTGAGCTCCTCAGACATACGCGCTCGGGATTAACTAGATCAGGTTCAGATTAACTTAGACACTACATTGGAATAGATGGAAACAATTCAACGATCACTATGCAAGATCAACTTAGTCTGCGGGATGAAATTCTTGGTTAGCAAAAGTGTTCTCGGTGCATGGTGCGATGAGATAAATAGGTAACTCGGCAACGGGTCGCTTGCAATGGGTATGAAGCCTTCCTGAACTCTATTTTGTTCATTATGGCGCGGTCCCAATGGTCTGATGGCGATATGTCTGGTCATAAATGCCTTTCTACCCATTTAGAGCATTGGTCTAATGATTATAATGTCCCCAACGACTATATTTCTTCGCCATGGCGAAGTTTCATGTGTCGTTGTGCTGATATCTCGACGAAGCTCCAATTTTGCAAATTTTCCTTCTGCGAGGTTCCTTTTGGATATTTCTGCAACTTTTCGATCTTAACTCTCTTCTTACTTAGTTTTCTAGCCTTCTTTCTAGTGAGCTTAGTCTTGGTATTCCTTTTCCCATTCCAATTCTTATCTTCTTTTGACATAGTGACTTCATGCTGTTGATATTCTTTCCTAGGATTCAAGGGTAATACTTCTTTTTTATCTGGGATAGGTATTTCAGTCTTCTGTGGGTCCTCTAGTGTTCTTGCAACTTTGATATCTACGTCGTTATTGTTACATAGTTGTGATCTATTCTCCTGTTCTTTAATCAAGTGTGTGATCCTTTTAGTTATAAAATATTTTAACTCTTGCTTCTTCTGCCCTAAGACTTCTTCTTCTTCCTTCCTCCTGGCTTGATCTCTTTCAATCCAAGGTCTTCATAGTAACATGGTAAATGGAGCGTTGTCCTCAATAAATTTAATGATCTCAAAATCTTCTTCTGTCGAAGTTCCATTGACATTCATAGGTATCTGAGCGAGCTTCCCACATAGGGTTATTAGTTTTCCTTTGAATAATCCTATTCCTCCCAGTGAAGGAACCATAGCAGGCTTTCCTAAAAGTTCATAGGTTCTTTCTGTCATAACATTCACCCGTGTTTCCTCATCCAGAACACAGTCAACGTCGAAGTCTCCTAATCTTGCTTCAATGCATTCTTTTTCTTTTAAGATCTCTGATAATTTGACATGTCGGTGGTCATTCAGGGTTTCTCTCATCTGTAACAATAATTTCTCTGATTCTTTCTGGGATTTTTCCGTAATCTTAGTTTTTGGATCTACCTTAGGGTTTTCTTGGTTCAAATTCATTCTTTCAACTTTAGCAATCATTCTAGGGAAATCCAATACTTCATGGTCCACATCTTTACAACAAAGACAAGTCTTCTCCCAGGGCATTCCTTAGCAAGATGTCCTGGTTTTCTACAACTGTAACATAGGGTTAATCCTCTCTTTCTTTTAACTGATCCCCATCCCTTTTTGTACTGCGCTCTAGGATCGTAGCAGCTAACCTACAAAAAATTCTTTCTAGGATCTTGCATCCATTTGTTAGTCCAAATATTCTTTCTATGCATAGGTATAACATATCTTTCACTATTATTATTAGATCTACTCATGTCAAACCTTTTTTCATCTACCAGTACCCTAGTTTTCAAGCTAGGATAGAATCTATCAAACATACCTAGATCCATGCTTTTGAAACAAAATTTTCCACTTGTCTTACTTCTACATAGCACAAAGCTTTCAGATCTAGAACTTTTCACTATTCTTACCTTTATCAGAGCACAAAGCTTGCAGATCTTACCTCTTTTCTTCAGATTTGACCTCTTTTCTTGGCACAGAGATTCACAAGTCAAGAAGAATGTTGTGCACTAGGGAAATAGATCTACACACAGAGCTTTCTCATTTTCAGGTCGAATCTTTGCACAAAGCTTCTTCTTCCTTAGTTCCCAGCAATCACAGTTTAAGTCCCGACAACGAAACCATTTGTTGGCAGAGGGGCAGACCCAGGGTTCAACGCTACAATAATGCACCAACAAAACCCTAAGTACCAACCCTTTCGACAACACCTGCGAAGCATATGAAGTCTCACCCGAGGTAGAGGAAGGGGTGGTTGCAGGACTCATATGTCTGCAACCTTATCTAGGACACATATTTGTGATTCTAGTATTTAACAGAGCACTCAATAGTAAACCTTCATCAATATTTAACCAATATCTACTCCGCAGATAAAACAGAGCATCACAACATTCACCCCGATCCAATGTATCTAAGAACTTAGCATAAGGAATTAGATCATATCTAGTAGATTCAAGCACTAAGCAAGTTCACAGAGGTCAGATCTATCATCCAGATTCATCATAAGCACAAAGTATAAACATATCTATCTATCTATCTATGTCAAGCACTTAGAAGATAACACATAAGTACACCAACACATCGCACAAAGCAGAGAAACACAACATATACGTGGTTCACCCCCACCCTGGGGCTACGTCCACCAAATCTTCTTCTTTATTAGCTTCTTCAATTAGATACATGGACATAGCCACAAAAGCCTTACTCCGCATAGTATAGGAGATCTATGCACCTTTCTAGATCCTCCTTCCTTGCGTTACAACACAAATCCATTCACAGTCTATTACAACCACTTGCACTTAGATCTGGAGGTCTCTCACAGTATGCGCAAAGCATTTACAAGCCACACTTGCACTTAGCACAACATCACACAGATGGCTCTTCCCTATTTCCTTACATCGCCTAGACATCTATTTATATATTACAAAATAGGCCTAAGCATGGGTAAACCTATGGGACGACATTCCTATACCCGTTACATATCCCCAAATCCCAAAAAGGACCCAAAAAGGGGATGAGATCCCACGATCTCTGCTTTGTCTTGCGCTCCACTTTCGACAGGCTGTCGAAGTCCAAAATGGTCAAACTTGACCAAGGATCTCTCAAAACTTGGTCGAGGGCCAACAATGGTCAACGACATTGGTGCAACTTATTCGATGTGTGTATTTTTATTATCAAGTATGGCGGTGTGTTTGAATAGTGACACACCATTGCGCTATGTTTCATGTACACCCTAATGTGGTTTTTAAAACTTGGTGCACCACTAGGTTAAATTTTATATCTCTTTTAGCTAGTGGTGTGGTTAATGAAGTGAAATGTACCGATGTAGGTATAATCCCAATGTGCACCAGTTTTGAGGCATTCAAAAAGATGCATCACTTTATTTCTTATAATTTATTGCGATGTGCTTGCTTGAACGACACCAATGGAGACATACATGAGATGAACCAGAGACAATGCTTACTATGAATTTATCACAATACTCACCATGATGGGGCGAGCCAAACCGTTCAGGCGCATCATGCAAAATTGAAAAAAATATTGAAAAAATGCCAAATTTGAAGCTAAATTCTAATTTTGATTGGATGAAAATGCAAATAGGAAGGTAATAAATAATTTACCTGGTCTCTTATGTCCCAAGGAGGCATGGTTTCACTGTTGAGAGGAAATGAAAATTCATGGTAATTTCCAAAATTTGGAAATGTGTGGAATACACCAATGGAGCTATCCAAGTCAGTGTAAAGCACCGAAAACATGGTGTCTTAGGAAGAAAGGTGAGCACCGGTGCGTGATTAAGAGTTTGGAAGCACATGATGCACTGTAACAATGAAAGTTGGTTTGGTTATTTTTTTTTATTCACCCTATCGCGGTGTTCTTGATGACATGTAGGCACATCGAGGCGTAATGTTTAATGGCACCAGTGTGATTTATTCAATGCATATAATTTTATTACAGAGTATGGTGGTGCTACTAGAACATTGATGCATCCGTGCGTTATTTTTCATGAATCCACCGATGCATATATACCTTAAAGGCGCACTGAGAAAAAAACCTCTGTAAAAACCTTTGGTCACCCGCCTCTGCTATAAACAACCAAGGGATAATTTTCTCGAGGAGGTTCCGTAAAAACCTCTGCAAGAAGGTGTTCTCCTTGTACTGATTGTTGTCTCCAGTAGGCTGGTGCTTACATCTTGCTGAGTTGGTGCTCAGTTAAGGAGATTGGTGTCTCTGATAGGTTGGTGCCTACATCTTGCTGAGTTGGTTTTCATTTAAGGAGATTGGTGTCTCCATTAGGTTGGTGCCTATAATCTTTGTAATAGTAGGTTGGTGCCTACATGAATTTATAAAGATAAGTTTTATGGTTTTCTCCCGATTGGGTTTCCATGTTAAACTTTGTGCATAGTGATTTGAGTTTATATGTGATTATTATTTCTCATTTAATGAATGATTGATGAATGGTTAAATAAAGTAAAAAGTATCTTATATTGATTCACCCCCCTCTCTTAGTATTAGGATAAGTTCAACACTTGGGATCAGACAAAGTTCCCTTAGAAATAGTCTAACCACTGTGTTGACTCATAAAATCGCCAACTAATCCACCAAGCCTGCAAATGATTGCAAGGCACTATTCTTAAAATTCTTATTATCTATTATTTATAAATACTAAACTATAGGTGGGACCCCCCAACAAAAGATAGAAAATTGACAATCCCCTTGTTGTAAGAGTTAATTATAATGCTTGATGTTAGTAAGTTTATAAGAGGTATATTGCTGCATATTGATTATTCATTGGGGCTTTCTTTAGTATATGGCGATTAAAAAGTATAATTGTTTTCCATGTTATTAGTTATAACAACAAAAGTATGGACACAAATGCATCATGTATATGGTTGCTGTATTATTCACGTCATCAAAAGTTGGTATCATGTTGCAAGTTTCTCTTAGGATATGCAAGATCAAATTTGGGTGATATGGTAGTCCTAACTTTTAAAATTTGGTTGATTATATCATGATAATCCAACATGAAATAATAATCAACTACATAATACAACCTCACACGTTATATGATAGTGTAGGGATTTCTTATATTATGTCTTTGCTATATTGAAAGGTGGCATGATGAAGTTAAAGAGTTGTTTCCAACACAACTCATATGGTATATTATATGCCGTCATATGAATGTTGCTATCACTGGAGCTTGGATTTTAATATTTACTATGACATATATATGTTGTTGCATCAATTGGGAGGCAATGAATGTGGTTTTATTTGAAAAGAGGTTTGGTTGGTAAGTCTAGGCCACTATTCCAAATGGAATTAAGGCCTTGTTGATATGGATATGAAGCACGTGATAATTTGCAAATGTGGCACAATATATTGCATTGATATTCGTTGTGGTTGATAGTGGAATGATGATCTAGAAAAGGAGTTAATGTTTTGGAAGACGTAAATTCCCATGCATTGAATACATAATATTCGAGCTTTTCATAGAGGTTACCACCCTTGAATGTTCTGGAATTTTCATTTTATTGTTTTTGGAATTGAGCTCAGAGAGAGTACCTCTGTCAACCCTAAACTGTGGATGTTCTAGCACTAAAGATGATATTTCTAAAAGGAAATGGAAAACGTTAAGTAAAGGTATGTAGCTGTAGCTTGTTCTCATCAAATTCATGTCGAATTTTGCAATAATAATTTAGAGATAGCTCTGTATGATTGTGAATGGATTTTCTGCTTACTTTGGGACTCGTTCTGTAGCATTTATTTTATTCCTAAGAATCATGGGTTTTATATTCTCTCACTATTTAACTTACTGGTTAATGTCCATCCAAAAGAAAATAAAATCTTGCTGGGTTTTACAATGGGTCACCAAGGCTTTTTATTTTTATTTTTATACATTTTCATGTGATTATTGGGTCTTGAACCTCTGTTTAGTATCAATATAGTTTGAGTATTGTTTGCCATATTTACCCTTTAATAATAGAGTTTCAACTCTAGAACCATCTCCCCACCTCAATGCAATCACATTATACATTTGAAGGAAGTATGTGTCGTATGATAATACTTTTTGCCTCGAGTTAGGGTTTATGGGTTTTTTGAATATTTGTTTGGGTTGCATTTTCACATTTCTCTATCCTAGAGATACCGTATCGAGCCAAGGTTTATTTATTTGTCAAGAATATGCATGGTCCAGTTCAACAACCACGCATTTCCATTTACTAAAGAAATCGAGATTGGCCTCGATGATAAATCTTGTTTCTGCATATTTGCACAATGAAGAATTTGTTTAAGATGTCTATCGTTTTTTTGAAATTATGCTGAGTTTTCATGAAGAAGGACATTATTTGGTTTGATTCCTGGTCATGGATTTAATGGAAAGCAATTATAATTTGTTGATTGGCTTGTTTCAATGAATGAAGAAGGTTTATTTTGAAGTATTATGTTCATTGTATATTTTTATTGGCCATACCTATACAATTTATTTACACATAAAATTATTGGAAATGGTTCAGTTCCGAACTTGAATACTTAAAGAAGTGACCTACATGATAATGAATGTATTTTGATGATATCTCGGGTTAAAGAGTCATGATGAATTATTTGTTGAGATTAAAAGAAACACATTGCTTGTGATAATAATGCACAAACCGAGTTTCGATCCTCATTGTGATTTTGGCTGGTGTTTTAAGTTGTAATGATTCACTAATTGTTCGCATGCTGAGTACATATATATGCTACTAAAGAAATGAACTTAGCTTGGCCAATTGCATTTCACTGCTTTAACAAAATTGGTATTGATTAAGACATTATTGTTGGAAGAAAAAGATTATATAAAGGTTGGCATATATTTGCAACTGTCAGTTATTGTTTCTCATGGCTTGAATGTTTAAATGAAATGAGATATGTTTTGAGGATTTCAATGTTTTATTTCTTATTCAAATGATCAATTCCCTCATGTTAGCACTTTTCATAAGCTATTCCTTCATTCCCATATTCATATATCAATTCAAATGCTCATTCATTTTTCCTCCCGTGGTATGAAATTAAAACATTTCCTGGTAAATTGATATCAATATTGGAAATAAGAATATATTATGACGGGGGATGTTGATCTAGGTGGATATTGGTGACCACCCACCTATTCCAACTGGCTCCCCGTGTCTGTTTTTGTTCAACACGTTCTTTTGTACTGCTTTTTATTTGTGGGTTCTACACTTATGGGGTTGTCTGAAGCCCCACACATCCTCCAGGTGGATACAGGTGGCCTCTCGCCTAATCCAACTGGCTTATTTTGTATGTTTTCATGTCAGCACACCTTGTGGTACTTCTAGGTCCGTTTTGGGGCCCTAAACGTTATTTTTTTGGCTCACCACAATCAAACTATAGACAAAGTCAAAATTTGACAACATAATGCGTATTTCTCTGAAAGACCTTTCCAATGTGATATCACGCGCCTAAAACGAAGGTCGTATGGAAAAGTTATGACCCTTGGAAATTGAGGTACCAAATTACACCAACTTACCCATAAGACCCACATAACTTTTGGTGTTTCACTTTCTAGGGTTAGGTTTTTGGATGTCTAGGGTTTTGGCATTCATGAGTAATATCAAAAAGGCCTCTGGAGCCTCATTGTAATCCATTCTGCTCAGACGAATGCATGTAGCAACCACATCTCTTCTCAGAGATAACTACCGCCATTCGAGCAAGTGTTTCATTTTTGCAGTTTTACAGTTTCAGCCTATTTCATTATTTAATATAAGATATTGTTCACTGGATATTTGTGTTATTCTTCATATCTTTTTGTTTATTGTATTCAGTCTATTAATCAGTTTGTTCCACTCCTAAATTCAGATCAGTGGTATCAGAGCGGTCTGCTCTTCATTTATTTTTCTTCGTGCATGTCCCCGATAATATCTGGGTACAAGAAGTTGGGACTCGAACCAATCGATCCAATACAAGATCGGTCACACCGAGCCTGACAACAACCCATGGGGGATGAAAATAAAGATGATGGAGTAGGATATCCTATTAAAATGTTTCTCAAGGAATCCCTCACGCGAAAAAGGAACTGAATGATGGAAAACTTCGCTCATATCCTTCGACGACTGCCCACAGGAAAATCATCTTCATCAAGCGACCATGTAACCCCCTTCAAGGTACATGTAAATTTTGATATTCCATTATTTGAAGGACTGATAGATGCAGATGTTGTAGATAAATGGTTGAATCTACTCGAAGGATATTTTTCAGTCCACAATTTTTCCGATAGGGAAAATATCACTTTTTCACTCCTCAAGGCCATTCCCCATGTTAAAGACTAGTGGGATGTTGATCTAAAATGGATCCAGGAAGGCCTAAAAATCAATGTTCCCAAAATTAGACAAAACTAGCACCATTGAGTCCGTCTCATCGCGCTGATTCTAACCATATAATGTTTTCCTCAAACAGGCACTGTATGCGAAAGTTATCGTGTTCTGATCGAATTCCCAAATAGGTAAAAAGTCAACTGGTCAAAGTCAACGCTGATGTCAAAAATACGACAGGTGATGTTAGAATGATGTCATCATGCAGACATGGCATCACCAGGAGGTGACACATGTCACTTGAATTCGACATTTTTGGGTTGAGTTGGCACCTGTACGAATTTGACACATGGCACTGTACGGATGACACGTGGCAATCCGAACATGACGTGGTCCAATGGTAGGCTGACATGTGGCAGTACGAATGCCAGCTGGGCCATACAGATGATGACATGGAAGGGTGATTGCATAGTACATACGTGACATGGCACGACACATGGCTGCAAGACAAGTGACATGGAAGGTGACTAGGTAGGTGACAGGGCTGTACAGAAGCGAACGTGGCAAATGACTGGGATGTATGACGATGACATGGCATGCTGACTATGTGGTACGATCCAATCATTGGGTGACACATGGCCCAATTAGAGGACACCACGTGGTACCTCAGATTTTGGCAATGATGGCTAGGTCAAAAACTTTGTTATGGCTTCTAGGGGATTCGAACCCCTGACCTCCTTGGGTGCCAATGGTTTCTTGAAAGGGGGCGGACCGTTCAGGCTAGAGTGGTGCTTGTTAAACCACTTGGCACACTTCCTTTTTGCATTAGCGGTGGTGCAGAGTTTGGGGTAAAGCTTGGTCGGTGGGGGGGCTAGCCCGACCGACCAGACCATGGTCATGTTGCAGTCCTAAATACTAGGAGCTCCAACCACCTATGGGCACATGGGAGCATAACACTGAGCCATATGGCCATGTCAACGATCAAGGCCTGGGAGTTAGGGTCTAAAGACCAACACGCCAGCCAGACCAAGGACACATGGCAGAGATCGATGTGACCAGGGGCTCAGATGAAGGGGGATGCACCCAAATATGTGTGAATTTTTGGGTTTTTGACTTTAGGTTATGATTTTATTGGATTTTCAGCCTGTTTTTGGAGGATTTTGGCCATTTTTGGGATATCTGGAGCTCAATTTGAGGCTAGATCTTGGGAGGAAGTTGGGAGAAAGATTCCCACTCCAAATCTATATAAACCAAGGGTTCTTGGTAGCCTGAGATAGGTTAAAAATAGGAGAAATGCTATAGAATTGTGAAGCCAAAGTTAGTTTTATGTAGGCAAGCCATTGAGGAGAGGAACTTTGCGGGCCAATTTCGGGAGCTTCGCTTAACCGTTTTCAGTGCTGGCAGTTGTGTTGGGTTCTTGAGGTCGAGAAGAACACAACCATACCAGTTTTTAATCTATTTGACACTTTTATGATGTACTTTTGAAGAATTGAAGAGAAATAAGAAAGCCTCACCCACTGAGAAAAAGGCCCAGAGACGTAGGCAATCTTGTTGAACTCTGTTAACAACTTTGCTGTTATGGTTTGTTGATCATTTGTGATTACTTTCAGATTTTCATTTATTATTATGGCTGCCATGTTATATCATTAATTTCTTCCTCTTTCTTCAATTCATAAATGGCTAACGAACTCATGCTTTAAAACTTAACCATAGTCTTAAAATATCTTTTCGGATCAAGTGGTATCAGAGCATGTTGACATCTGGTTTTTGAGTTTGCATGATTACCAGGGAAAAGTTGAATCCTGGTGAAGGTGAGCTTGTCGAAGGGAATCCTAAGATTAGATCGAGAAAGAGGATTTCTCAAAGTGAGAAGATGGCATCCGAAGATGGACTTTCTCATAGCGAGATAGAGTTTCAAAAGAGCTTCTTTGCCATGTTGGAGATGGTAAAGGTTTTTAATGATGATTACTTGGAGCTGAAGAAACCGATTCTAGGTGAATATTCAAAAACCAAAAGTGAAGAAGGAGAGGATCCTCCTAAAACTCCTCCTTCACCTCCTTCTTCTCCATCAACTTCTTCTTCTTCAAGTACAAGTTCCAAATCCACCACAAGAAAACATTCCCATAAACATAAACATGACATGCCTTTACTTAAGCTTGATGTGAAGTTTGAATTACCCATGTATGATGGTGAAGTCAATGCAGAGAGGCTTGATAAATGGGTCAGACAGATGGAAGTTTATTACAGTGTGTAACAAATCAAGGATGAGCCAACTCAAATCAAATTGACATCGCTTCGACTTGCAGGCACAACACTCATCTAGTGGCAAAGTAAGTTGTAAAATGGCACGCAACAAGTGGGTAATGTATTTCCATCATGGCAAGGTTTTGTTTCTACACTTAAAATGAAATTTAATCCTTTGGGTTATAAAGAGAAGGCTTTAATTGAATGGAAAGTTCTTAAACTAAGAAAGGGATAAACAGTGCAAGAATACACAGATGAATTTCCTAAGACCACATTAATGTTAGACATTCCTTTACATACCCAAGAAACTCTTATGAAGTATATAGGAGGTTTACTTGCACACATTAGTAACACTGTATTTATGTTTGGACCTACTAATCTTGATGAATTTTTTGTTCAAGCAACATAGATTGAAGCAGGGAAAACATGAGTTGGTGTATAAGGGGAATCGTCTTCAAGAAAAGAGGACAAAAGGAAAGGGAATGGTAAGAAACCAAATTCAGTGACAAGAAGGGAAGAGAAGATCTCTTGCAAGCATTGCAAGAAAGAAGGGCATGATGATGACCAATGTTGGCAATTGCATCCCGAGAAGAGACTGAAGTGGTTCAAAGAGAAGAAAGGGAGGCAAACAACTACAACAACAACACAACCAAAATACTTGGGATCAGATTCGGGTGATGAGTTTAAAATCACAACATTTGGTTTGACAGGTAAAATTGGTGATATATACGATTCTAGAAGTAAATTGTTTCACATAAGGGTCATAATGAAGCACACTAAGGTCGACACATTGATAGATAGTGGATCTCAATCTAACTTGATTTCAGAGGAAGTGGTTAAACAATTGGGATTAAACACTCAGATGCATAATAAACCTTACTCACTTAAATGGATACACAAAAATCATAAATTGCACATAACAAAGCAATGCACTTTAAAGTTTGCAATTTCATCAAAGTTTGTGGATGAGGTAACATGTGATGTGGTGCCACTCAATGAATGTGGTATGGTCTTAGGCAATCCTTATTTGTATGATCACAAAAAAATATTCTACAGGGAACAAAATAAATATCACTTAATCAAAGAAGGCAATGAATATGTTGTACATGCTCATCACTTAAAATCAAATCAATCTCTAGAAACAATGGAACAATTAAGGAAGGCATCTCATGCAAGAAACGCACCTATAATTGTGCCAAATCAAGCAGTTGATCTTAAGAATGAACATGAGATGATTGAAGAATGGAAGTTCAATAATACTTTGCTTCAAGATAATCTAATGTCGTGCAAGTACTACAAACATATTAGCTTGTTTGTAGTCATATTTAGGATGTTATCATTGCTAATGTTTTCAACATGGATGGTAGTGGCTTTAGTAAGATATGACATAGTACAAGTGGCTAACAATATGATGTCAGTTGTCATGGTTGTTTTGCAATTGACATTGATGAGACAGGTGCACATAACAAATTTTAAAGACAAAGAACAAGTGGGGTGGCCTATCCCTCACTTGATGACTGGTTAGTACCCTTTTGGAGGATAAAAAGGTCTTAGTGGGGAGGCGTGATCCAAAATGGATCCAAGAAGGCCTAAAAATCAAAGTCCTTGAAATCAAACGAAACCATCTTCATTGTGTCCATCTCGTCGTGCTAATTCCGACCATATAATGTTTTCCTCAAACAGACACCGTAAGCGAAAGTTATCGTGTTCTGACCAAATTCCCAAACAAGCAAAAAGTCAACTGGTCAAAGTCAACAATCAAAGTGAACGTCGATGTCAGAAGTATGACAGATGAAGTCAACATGACATCATGATGATGTCATCATGCTAATGTGGCATCACTAGAAGGTGACACATGTCACTCGAATTCATCGTTTTTGGGCTGAGTTGGCACCTGTACAGATTTGACACGTGGCACTGTATAGATGACACGTGGTAGTCCGTACATGACATGGACTAATGGTAGGCTGACATGTGGCTGTATGATAGGTGACCTGGCAAGTGACATGGCTGTACAAAATATGACATGGCATTTGAATGGGTTGTATGAAGGTGATGTGGCATGCTTTCTGGACACTGAATGTGATGGTGACTATGTGGTACGGTCCAATCACAGGGCGACACATGACCCAATCAGAGGGCACCATGCGGCACCCATGATTTTTCCAATGATGGCTAGGTCAAATTTTTTTTTATGGCTTTCCGGGGATTCGAACCTATGACCTCCTTGGGTGCCAATGGTTTCATGAAAGGGGGCAGACCATTCAGGCTAGAGTGGTGCTTGTTAAACCACTTGGAACATTTCTTTTTTGAGTTAGCGGTGGTGAAAAGTTTGGGATAAAGCCCTGCGGAAGGGGGCTAGCCCGACCGACTAGGACATGGTCATGTTACAACCCTAAATACTAAGAGCTACAACCACCCATGGGTGCGTGGGAGCATAGCATTGGGCCATATGGCCATGCCAACGACCAAGGCCGAGAGTCAGGGGCTAAAGACCAACGCGCTAGCCAGCCCAAGGAAACATGGAAAAGAACCATGCGACCAGGGGCCCGGATGAAGGGGTATGCACCCAAATATGTGTGAATTTTTGGGTTTTTGACTTTATGTTATGATTTTATTGGATTTTCATCCTGTTTTTGGAGGATTTTGGCCATTTTTGGGAGATCTGGAGCCCGATTTGAGGCCAAATCTTGGGAGGAAGTTGGGAGAAAGATTCCCACTCCAAATATATATAAACCAAGGGTTCTTGGAAGCCTAAGATAGGTTCATAAGAGGAAAAATTCTATAGAATTTTGAAGCCAAAGTCAATTTTATGTAGGGAAGCCATTGAGGAGAGGCACTTTGCGGGCCAATTCCAGGAGCTTCACTCAATTGTTTTTAGTGTTGTCAGTTGTGTTGGGTTCTTGAGGTTGAGAAGAACACAACCAGACTAGTTTGTAATCCATTTGAAACTTTTATGATGTATTTTTGAAGCATTTAAGAGAAATAAGAAAGCCTCACCAAATGAGACAAAAGGCCCAGAGACATAGGCAATCTTGCCGAACTCCGTTAACAACATTGCTGTTATGGTTTGTTGATCCTTTATGCTTACTTTCAGATCTGCATTTATTATTATGGCTGCCATGTTATATCATTAATTTCTTCCGATTTCTTCAATTGCTAAATGGCTAACGAACTCATGCTTTAAAACTTAACCATAGTCTTATAAGATCTTTTCGGATTAGATACTTACTCTGAGCAAAGGGTCATGGAGGAATCTACAATGTTTGTGGTGGCCACTACATGAGATTCCTTTCGGGATTCCATTAAATAAAAATACTACCCTGTTGGAAGCTACGAGGTCCAGTACACCAGATGGACCACCCTATGTCAAGAAAGGGACCAGATAGTACCAGATTTCACCAATATTTTCCATACCCTACACACCAAATTGGGTATCAAAGACTCCGAGCATCATTTGGTGCGCAAATACTGTGGCTGTTTGCATAGATACATTCAAACGAAAATGGATTTCCTAGACATCGCCTCATTGGGCATGAATTATAGATACAATGTCAAGATCAAGCAGAAACAACAAGAGTTTGGATCTGCAAACCCCTCACAGCCAAAGAAGAGAAAAGGCATTCCCAACCCACACAGCAAGGGACCAAGTCGAGATGGCCGCCCTTAGGAAAATCTGTCCAAGCCGCAACACAAGAAGGACAATGGGAAGACGAAGAAGGACACAGGAAAATGGTGTGAGTACCATAAAATTCCTTGGCACAACACCGAAGAATGCCACTCCAAGCAGTCCCTTTTGGTCGAGATGAAGGTTTTCGAGTCAGAGGTCGATTTTGATTCTGAGTCAAATACTGAAGGAGGGAAGTAGATTATTTATGTTGAACCCAGTGCCACTGTCGCTACCACCAAAGTCTGGCCAAGCGAACCAAAAGATCCAGAGGAAGGGGAACACCTCTTTCACTCGCAAATGTGGGTCAAAGGGGCTTCAATTCATTTCATTGTCTACAACGGTAGTCAAAAGAACCCGATTTCAACAAAGGTCATCAAGAAACTGGACCTGCCAACGACACCGCACCCGTAGCCCTACACCATCGACTATCTTCATCAAGGAAGAGATCTCCATGTCAACCAACAGTGTCATCTGCCCTACAACATCAAGCCTTTCAAACATGAGGTACTGTGTGATATTGCTCCCCTTGAATTTTGTGATGTTATTTTGGGACAACCATATTTGTGGAAGCATCATGTTGTGTATGAGTCTAGACCCCACAGTGTTATTATTACTTTGGGTAGAAAATTGTACAGGATCCTATAGGTAGTGCCACCTACTACTATTTCTTTAATCTCTGCTAAGCAATGCAGTAAGGTCATTTCACAGACCGAGAATTTTGTCTTCTTTGTGATCTGTGCTCATAGTAAGAAGAAGGTTGCCACCAGATCTGTGGCCTCTACACAACTCCTCTCTTTGTAGTAGAAGTAAGTGGACGGGATCTTGGAAGAATACAGAGACATCTTCGCCTCACCTACATGGGTAACGACACACTGCCAAGTCAAGCATCCAATTGATCTGAGCCCTGATGCACCTCTACCTAATGGACCAGTGATCCAGGTGGATCATCTCAAAATTAGATAGAGTTAAAGTATTCAAAATGAAAAGTAAAGCTTACAAAGTGGAAGAGCTCATCAACAAATTTCCGGTGACATTCGTTTTGGGAAAAACGACCTCCAGATGATGAAGATATCAACAGTTGAAGTTTCGTCAAAGATGGTAAAAATGGTGAAAATTGGTTGGAAATGGTTAAAAAAATGTAATTTGGGGCTATGGGAATTGAACCCAAGACCTTAGGATAAGGCCACCATGACCCCATGGTTGGGAAAAAGGAGGGTGGTCAAGGGCTTAGCCCTCAACCTTGCCAACACCGAGGCCCCCCCTTGGTATCTAAATGTTAGATTGAAACCTTACCATATGCCTCCACAAGCTTTACCATAAACCAAAGACCAACCATATATATTAAACCAACCATATGTTATAAACATGCCATATGTTATAAATGCGCCATACCATATCATATATGCCATATTATAAACCGTATAATATATACCATATATTAAATCAAATCACGCCAAGCCAAAATCAAAATCACATATGCGGTGGGAGGAGAAGCCTGCGGGTTTGACCCCGGGACTTCCGCCCCCCTAACCACCACATCTACCAACACGCCACTGCCATGGGACGTGGAAAGAGGTGGAAAAATAACCTTAAAAATTGCCGAATTTGGTGGGATTTGGGTGGGCGCGTGGCCTATGGCCCACACCCCTTTTGGTTTTTTTTCCATTATTTAAATGAGCCATGGGCACGAATCCCAAGGGGGAGTTTTGATGCAGACAGAGACTGGTACGCAAATCAAAGTGGTTTTTCATAGTGACCAAGGTGGTTTTTCACGTGGATCGAGGTGGTTTTCAAACAACCCAAGGTGGATTTGCATGCAAACCGAGGTGGTTTTGCATGCAGATCGAGGTGGTTTTGGATTTTCACGCATCCCAAGGCTGTACTGAATGTACGGATCAAAGGCAGATTTTGGGAGTTGTGCCAAGAAGGGCACTCTGAGTCCAGTTCTGAAATATATCGAGTTTATACTCAAAAGTCTCAGTTTTTCGCAAGGATTACAGATCTAGCTTCAATTTTTGCATTCAGGCATCCATACAGAAAAGTGCTCACAGAATCTTTCGAAGACACAGAAAGGTATTCATGTTCATACTTAAAAGTCTCAGAATTTCATCTTGCAGCTGTTGTTGAAGTCTGTTACTGTATATGACATATATAATTCAGAATTCACTTTGTAAGCATTTGAATACTTAATCTATCGGCCTTCCCATTTGGAAAGTGGCTCGAAGACGTAGCTAGGGGGTTTGGTGAACTCCGTTACCAATTCTTGTTCATGGATGGTTTGCTTACATGTTGATGTGATCATGTGCTTGATGGATGTTCTTTAATTTGCATTAAAAAGGTGGTTAACAGTTAAAAATTCAGATGCAAATAATGGTTAAAGATCTTGAATTTTAGATCAAGTTAATTATTAGATCAAGTTGGTATCAGAGTGAGGTTAACCAGTGCATTTTTGAGTTTATGTTAACAAGGTCCAAGCTTCAGCGTGGTGAAGGAGAACTTGAAGAGTTTGATCCAGAGATTGGTTCAAGAAGAGGAAGGATGTCTTCACCAAAAGGAGAAGACGCAACTTCTTCTATCCCTTCTGAAGGGGAATTTCTGAAAGCTTTCATGAGAATGAAAATGATGGTAGAGGAGCTCTATCAAGATCGAAAGAAAGGTGAACAAGGTGGACCATCTCATACATAAGATAAAAAAGAAGGAGGTGGTGAGGAACCTCCTAAAACCCCACCAACTTCTCCATCTTTTCTTGATGGTTCTATTCCTTCTCCATTTGAAAAACAAAAAACAAAAGTTGATCTTAATATGCCTCATTTAAAGCTTGATATTAAGTTTGAATTACCTATGTATAATGGAGAGCTTAATGTTGAAAAATTGGAAAATTGGATCCATCAAACTGAAGTTTATTGTAGGATTCAAAAGTTTACTGAAGATGATGTTAAAATTCAGTTGGATTCTCTCTGACTTGGAGGGACTGCTCTCATTTGGTGGGAGAGCAGATCTCAAGAGGATCTTGCCACAAAAGGCAAAATCGTTTCTTCTTGGTATGAGTTCATTTCAACACTTAAAAATAAATTTTATCCATTAGGGTATATGCAACAAGCTATGATGGATTGGCAGAATTTGAGGCAAGGTAAGGGACAAAGTGTGCAAGAATACACACACGAATTTCGAAAAGGAGCATTGGAACTTGGTATACCTCTCTACACCCAGGAAACTCTTCTCAAATATATAGGAGGATTGCATAGTTCTTTACGTCATATGATATTGATGTTTAATCCGACTAACCTTGATGAGGTGTGTGTTCAAGCAACTCACATAGAGACAAAGGGGAAGAATACCAAAGAGAACTTTTCCAAGAAACCTTTCAAATCTGATGGAAATAAGTTTAAAGGTAAAGGGAGAAGTAAGCACACAACTACTTTGAAGAGGGAAGGAGATAAGCCTACATGTACTCATTGCCAGAAGAAGGTCATGATGCTTCCAAATGTTGGAAAATTCATCTGGAGCTCAAGCCTGAAAAGTTTCGGAATAAAGAAGACAAAAAGACTACTGCAACATTTATCCAACATGATTTGGGATCAGACTCTGGCGATGAAACTAAGGTGATTGCTACAAGCATCCAAGGTAATATTCCTTCTTGTTCTGTTTCAAGAAATGAACCTGTTATTGATGAAAGAAAGAGAAGTGAGTTATTTCATATTAGAGTTATCTCTAAGCATACAAAAATTGAAACTTTTTTTGATAGTGGATCACAAACAAACCTCATTTCAGAAGAAATTGTTAAAAAATTACAATTGGAAACTAAGTTACACCCTAAGGCATATCCACTTGGATGGGTATGTGATAATGCACGATTACAAGTTACAAAACAATGTAGACTTAGGTTTGCCATCACTTCTGGATTTGTGAATGAGGTAGATCTAGATGTGGTTCCATTGGATATCTGTGGTATTGTGTTGGGTAGTCCATATCTGTATGATAGGAAGGCTATCTTTTACAGGGAAGATAACATGTATCAACTCACTAAGGATGGTATTGAATATATCGTTCGTGCACATCGTATGAAAACTAATATTTCTTTAGTTTCTGCAAATCAAATGAAGAGGTTAATAAATGCAAGTAAGAACTTTGTGCTTATGATAGTCAAAGCAAAAGATGTTGAACAAACTGAATCATTTAAAGGTTGTGATCCTAAACTTAAAAAGGACTTGATAAAGATGGTATCTAATTATGATATTTTGTTTCAAGAACCTGAAGGTTTACCTCCTAAAAGGGAAATTCAACATGAAATACATTTGCAGCAGGATGCACCTCTTCCTAATGTTGGTATGTATAGGTCTTCCATTATTGAGAATGCAGAGTTAAAAAAACAGGTTCAGGAATTGATTGAAAGAGGGACCATTCGACCAAGTTCCTCTCTGTGTGGTTCACCAATTGTTTTGGTGCCAAAGAAATATGGCACATGGCGTATGTGTGTTGATTACAGTGCACTGAACATAATCACAATAAAGAACATGTATCCTCTTCCTCGAATTGATGATCTTTTAGATCAGTTAAAGAATGCAATCTTTTTCACTAAGTTAGACTTAAGAAGTGGCTATCATCAAATCCATATTCATGACAATGATATTTGGAAAACAACTTTTAAAACCAAACAAGGATTGTATGAATGGGTGGTAATGCCATTCGGGCTTCGTAATGCACCCGTGACATTTATGAGGGTGATGAATGATGTGTTTAGACCCTTCATTGATGATTTTTTCATAGTCTACTTAGATGATATTCTGATTTTCAGTTGAACTTGGGAAGAGCATGTCAAGCATGTTAAACATGTATTAGATGTACTTGTAAGGGAAACATTGTATTTAAAGATGTCTAAATGTGAATTTGGAAAGACATCTTTAGTATATCTAGGTTACATTGTAGGGGGAGGTGAATTGAAGATTGATCCCTCTAAAGTTGAGGTCATTGTAAATTGGCCTAAGCCAAATAATGTAACAG
>ML795089.1:90287-120707 GCA_009831015.1 Picea engelmannii
AATCAAGGCATTTCAGATGGATGGGTTTTTTACAACAATTTCATTTGGTTATTAAGTATAAGAAAGGAATTCAGAACAAAGTTGCAGATATGTTATCTAGACCTCCAACAAATGCTTCTATTGTTATTCAACAAAGTCCTTTAATTCATGCAAGCTATGTTGAACAATATACTAAGGATGCAGATTTCAAAGAAGTTTATGAATCACTAAGGCATGGTTATCATAATGAAGAATTGAATTATCATATCAATGACAAGTTGTTGTATCATCTTGGTAAAATCTGTATTCCACAAAGTGAAAGAGTGCATGTGATAAGAGAAGCTCACACTTCTCTCATTTCAGGGCATTTTGGAGTAGGTAAAACCATAGCACAATTACAAAAATTATGTTATTGGCCTCGAATGAATGAAACAATGTCCAAATATGTAAAAGGTTGTTTCATGTGTGCAACAAGCAAACCAAGTAACAAAAAGTTAGGCTTGTACACTCCACTTCCAGTTCCTTCTCGTCCATGGGAAAGTGTTTCAATGGATTTTGTAGGAGGTTTACCAATGTCTAGAAAAGGACATGAATATCTGTATGTTGTTGTGGATCAATTCAGTAAAATGTGTATTCTCATGCCTTGTAAAAAGCAGATCACAGCTGAGATGACTGCTCATTTGTTCTTCCAAAATGTATGGGTCCATTTTGGACTTCCTACTTCTATTATTTCTGATCGAGATTCCCGTTTTCTTGGGAAATTTTGGTCATCTTTATGGGAACTTATGGACACAAAGTTGAAGAAAAGAACAACATTTCATCCACAAACCAATGGTCAAACTGAAGTGGTCAACCAGACTGTGGTACATCTTCTTCGAGGGTATTGCGCTAAGCATCCCAAGCTTTGGGATGAACAATTGCATTAAGTACAACATGCCTACAATAGAGATATACACTCTTCTACTCAAAAGTCTCATTTCGAGATATGTTTCGGGTACTTTCCAAAGTCTCCTTTAGACTTCATTTTTGGGAAAGATACAGTGGAATGTGAAGAGGTTGATGCAGATAAAGCTCAAAGGTTTATTCAACAGATTCAGGTAATTCATCAAGCAATGCAGGAACAGTTGGAATCAAGTCAGGCCAAATACAAAAAAAGGCATGACAAACATCGCATAGATCATCATTTTCTGATTGGTGATCAAGTATGGCTTCATATCAGCAAAGATCGACTTCAAGGTGAAGGTATAAAATTGAAACCTATCAGGTATGGACCCTTTACAATTTTGGACAAAGTCGGTAATAATGCTTTCTGGTTAGAATTTCCTCCTCATATGCAAATGTATTCAGTTGTTAATGTGGAAAAATTGAAATTGTATGAGCCGCCTATGATTATAGACCAAGATGTACAGGTTCAAGTACCTTATGTGGATGAGTTTTCTCCTGAGTATCTTAATGAAATTTAGGAAGATGTAATACTGGACGAGAAGGTCAGATCTTCATGAAGAGGAGACATGGAGTTTCTTCGTGTGGGGTTAAAAGGAATGAATCCAATAAAATAAAGGTGGTTAGAGACTGGAAGAGTGAGGGAATTATACCCTGACTTATTTTCTGAATGATTTCATACTTTTTGTGGCCAAAAAGCTTTCCAGTGGGAAGGTTTGATCCAGGTGGATCATCTCAAAATTCGATAGAGTTAAAGTATTCAAAATGAAAAGTAAATCTTACAAAGTGGAAGAGATTGTCAACATCTTTTCGGTGACGTTCGTTTCGGGAAAAATGACCTCCAGATGACGAAGATATCAACAGTTGAAGTTTCGTCGAAGATGGTTAAAATGGTGAAAATTGGTTGGAAATGGTTAAAAAAATGTAATTTGGAGCTATGGGAATTGAACCCAAGACCTTAAGATAAGGCCACCATGACCCCATGGTTGGGAAAAAGGGGGGTGGTCAAGGGCTTATCCCTCAACCTTGCCAACACCGAGGCCCCCCCTTGGTATCTAAGTGTTAGATTGAAACCTTACCATATGCCTCCACAAGCTTTGCCATAAACCAAAGACCAACCATATGTTATAAACACGCCATATGTTATAAACGCGCCATACCATATCATATATGCCATATTATAAACCATATAATATATACCATATATTAAACCAAATCGCGCCAAGCCAAAATCAAAATCACATATGCGGTGGGAGGAGAAGCCCGCAGGTTTGACCTCGGGATTTTCGCCCCCCTAACCACCACATCTACCAACGCGCCACTGCCATGAGACGTGGCGGAATAACCTTGAAAATTTCCGAATTTGGTGGGATTTGGGTGGGTGCGTGGCCTATGGCCCACACCCCTTTTGTTTTTTTTTTCCATTATTTAAATGAGCCATGGGCATGGATCCCGAGGGGGAGTTTTGATGCAGACAGAGACTGGTACGCAAATCGAGGTGGTTATGCACAGTGACCAAGGTGGTTTTTCATGTGGATCGAGGTGGTTTTGCATGCAGCCTGAGGTGGATTTGCACACAAACTGAGGTGGTTTTGCACACAGATTGAGGTGGTTTTGGATTTGCACGCATCCCGAGGCCATACTCACTGTACAGATCAGAGGCAAATTTTGGGAGTTGTGCCAAGAAGGGCACTCTGAGTCCAGTTCTGAAATATATCGAGTTTATACTCAAAAGTCTCGGTTTTTCGCAAGGATTATAGATCTAACTTCAGTTTTTGCATTCAGGCATCTAGACAGAAAAGTGCTCATAGAATCTTTCGGATACACAGAAAGGTATTCATGTTCATACTTAAAAGTCTCAGAATTTCATCTTGCAGCTGTTGTTGAAGTCTGTTACTATATATGACAAACATAATTCAAAATTCACTTTGTAAGCATTTGAATACTTAATCTATTGGCCTTCCCATTTGAAAAGTGGCTCGGAGACCTAGCCAGGGGGTCTGGTGAACTCCGTTACCAATTCTTGTTCATGGATGGTTTGCTTACATGTTGATGTGCTCATGTGCTTGATGAATGTTCTTTAATTTTTCATTACAAAGGTGGTTAACAGTTAAAAATTCAGATGCAAATAATGGTTAAAGATCTTGAATTTTAGATCAAGTTAATTATCAAATCAACCAGTCTATCGATGCTCGCTGATGGAGAATGACAAAATTAGGCGTCAGATCTAAGAGATTCTTCAAAAGGGACACATCAGACCCAACTCCTCTCCTTGTAAAATCTCGATTGTACTAGTGCAGAAGAAGGAGGAGACTTGGCAAATTTGCATTAATTACAAAGCCTTAAACAAAATCATAATCAGGAATCGCTACCCCATTCCCAGGATTGACGACCTTCTTGACCAACTCAAGGGGGATTTTTTTTCCATCAATATTGACCTAAAGTCTGGCTACCACCAGGTTCCCATCGAACCAATTGATGTATGGAAGACAACCTTCAAGTCTAAATAAGGTCTCTACGAATGGCTAGTCATGCCCTTTGGCTTAACAACTGTGCCAACCACTTTCATGAGGTTGATGGATGATGTATTGAGATCCTTCACCAACTCCTTTGTGGTATTATATTTGGATGACATCCTCATATTCAACAAGACGTGGGAGTAGCACATGCGACATATTCAATAGGTTTTGAGCACTCTGCGACAACACAAGCTTTATGCCAACTTGGACAAATGCTCTTTTGTCATGAACAAGGTCCAATAATTGGGATAGATTGTTGATGAGCATGGGGTACATGTTGATCCAAATAAGATCCAAGTCATCTGTGACTGGCCAGCCCCCACCACACTGATCGAGCTTAAGAGCTTCTTGGGACTAGCCAACTTCTACCGACGGTTCATGTTGGGATTCTCCCATATTGCATGGTCCCTCAACTAGGTGACCAAGGGCAGTGGTAGGGACAAGTTCATGTGGGGGAAGGAGAAACAAAGATTATTCGATGATCTGAAGCATCACTTGTGCTCAACTTAAATACTCTCCTTGACCGATCTGCAACAACCATTCAAGATTGAGACTGATGCATCTGACTATGCTATGGGCACAATTCTCACTCAACACGGGCATCCGTTGGCATACCATAGTGAGACACTTTCTGATACTGTACAAAAATACCCCACCTATGACAAGGAAATGTCTTCCATTGTACAATAATGTCGTCAGTGGAAACATTACATTCTGGGGAAAGAGACGATCATACACACTGATCACAAGCCTTTACAGTTCATACAGACACAGGGGAAATTGGAGAATGACCGTCATAAGAAGTGGTCCACCTACCTGCAATAATTCCATCTCAACATCAAGTATAAGACAAGTATCTCCAATTGTGTCGCTGACTGCCTCAGTCAGGCTCCTGTGGCTGCACTCACCACTGTGCTCCATTCTTGTGGACATGAAGCATCTGAGTGGCCCCAACTTTATCAGTGAGAACCAAACTTTACCACCACATATCAGCTCTTGGGTACAGGCACAACTGTCACTGGTTTTCACATTCAGGATGAACTCTTATGACACTTGGGCCATCTATGTGTTCCTACAAGAGAGTGTGCAAAGCTGATTTGGGAGGCCCACTAAAGTTGGGTGGTAGGACATTTTGGCATAGAGAAAACTGTGGCCATTCTTCAGAAACATTTTTATTGGCCAAAAATTCGATAGGAAGTCATCAAGTATATCATATCTTGCACTTCCTGTGCCATTTCCAAGCCAAACATCAAGAATCAAGGCTTATACACCCCTCTTCCTATTCCCGAGAAGCCTTGGGAATCCATCTCAATGGATTACATGTATGGCTTGCCGTCCACCAAGAAAGGAAATGAATTTGTGTTTGTGGTCGTTGATCGGTTTTTGAAGAGGACCATCCTCACAAACTGTAAGAAGAATGTCACAATGGAAAATACTGCCAATCTATTCTTCGAACGAGTGTGGTTCCACTTTGGGATACCATATATCATCATCTCTGACCGAGACAACAGGTTCCTCATCACCTTTTGGTTGAGTCTCTGGTCTCTGTTGGACACCAAGCTCACAAAATACACTACTTTCCACCCCCAAACTGATGGCCAAACAAAGGTCGTCAATTAGATGATTGTGCACATCCCACGCATGTACAATTCTAAGCATACCCGTACATGGGACGAGAGTCTCCCATATGTCCAACATAGTTACAACATGGCTCTCCATAGTTCCACCGACCATAGCACATTTCAGGTGGGTCTGAGATTCCAACCCTTGGGACCCATTGATGTTGCACTTTCTCTTGCCACCACATAGATAGAATCTTCCCTTGATCATTTTGAGATTGACAAAGCCACTAGATTCATTGAGCGGATTCAACACATCCGACAACATGTCCAGGAGATTTTGCAGAAATCCAATGCTAAGTACAAGCAATGCCATGATCAACACATGGTACCACACCAGTTTCATGTTGGAAACAAAGTCTGGTTACATTTGCAGAAGGAGCGTCTCACCGAGCCCCATTGAAAGCTTCACCCACTTCATTATGGGACTTACACTATCACCAAGGCTGTGGGTAGCAATGCTTTTGAGCTCAACGCTCCACCCTTCCTTGGTCTGCATCTAGTATTCAATGTGGACCTCCTTCAACCATATTTTCCACCTTTATTGGACACCTCCGATCTTGCATATGTAAATGTGTTGACCTTCACATAATATATCTAGATAAACAATGATACACACATTTGTAGAGAGAATTAGAAAAAGAAGAAGAAAGAGAGAAAATAATGGAAATAATTCTCATTAACCGTTGTGAATAATGAATAATTTACACATGATATACTCAGTATAACTTAATGAGTTCGAATTGAGGTGAACCAAGTCGCCATAGTGGTGGTATAGAGTGATCTGGACACACACTAGTAGTTACGGAAGTGAACTTCCACCTATTCTAGTCTCTCAGGTAGTTACGGGAGTGAACTGCCACCTAGTTGAGTTAACTAGTTAACTAGTCTTCAGTTAACTGTCTGAATAGAAAGTAGTGAGGAGTTAACTCAAGGAATCAAGGCTAATGCACCACTCAGGTGATGATACCAAGGCAAGGTCAAATTAGCATGGTGATGATCCCAATGCAACATCTAAACTCAACTCAACTGGTCAAACTGAAGTGTGAACTAAAAGAGAATATTCTCGAGGTGGAATATTCTCTCCTAAAATATAGGAGACTGGATAATGAATAATTATGACTAATAAACAAATAAAAACCTTAGAAAAAGGAAATCCTAGGTGTGTGTGAAGTAACTCCAACACCCCCCCTGAACATCACTATGGTGAAAATAAAGATTGGGTCCCGGCAACGAGGCCATGTTAGGTACCCAAGTACAAAAGATACACTAAAAATAAAGTGAGGAAAGAGGGAAAACCTCATGGGAAAACCCCCCCTCAAGGTATAATGTATGTAAAAATAAGAACTACAGTTGCTAGGCAACTGTGTCCTTCACTCCAAGACGACCTCATAGAGAATGGAATTTCTGCTCAGTGAAGGTCTTGGTGAAAATGTCTGCCATCTGTTTTGTTGAAGGAAAGTACTGTAAGTCGATGATCCCCTTGTGTACTAAGTACCGGATGTAGTGCATGTGGATCTTGATGTGCTTTGTTCGCTGCCTCTAAACTGGATCTTTGCAGAACTTCAGAGTGCTCTGGTTATCACACCAGATGATGATCGACCGATGAAACTGAATGCCCAACTCAGTGAGAAAATGTTGTAGCCACATAGCCTGAATGGTTATGTTAACTACCCCTTTGTACTCTGCCTCGGCTGAAGATAGAGCAATGACAACTTACTTCTTGCTCGACCAATAGATAGGCCCAGAACCAAGACTGAGTGAGTAACCAGATGTGGACTTGCAATCAATGCTATCACCAACCCAGTCAAAATCAATAAACCCAATGAGATCTAATGTAGAGTCTGTTGCATAATGAATCCCAAAGGTGATGGTGCCTTGTATGTATCGAAGGCTACGCTTTGCATATTTCCAATGTAGCTCATGCAACTCCTGCATGAACCTGGAAACTGCGCCAGCTGCATATGAGAGGTCTGGTCTAGAGTGTGTGAGATACAACAAGATCCCCACTAGCTGTATGTACAGTGTGCTGTCAACCAGTGGAGTCTCCCCACCATCCTCAAGTTTGACTCCTGATAGGAAAGGAGTCGGAGCAGACTTGCAATCTATCATGTGAAATCTCTCAAGGAGATCTCGTGCATACTTGGATTGAGATAGTTTGATGCCTGATGAATCCTGACTGATCTCAAGTCCAAGGAAGAAGTGTAGCAGACCCATGTCCGTCATCAAAAACCTCTCATGAAGAATCATCTTGACTGCATCTATCACTGAAGTTGAGCAACCGGTGATCAACAAATCATCGACATACATAACTAAAAGTAGAAGTGAATCAACTGTCCTGAGAATGTATACATTCGGGTCTAATTTACAATGTACAAAGTTCTGTGACAACAGGTAGGAGTCCATATTGGCATACCATGCCCTTGGAGCCTTCTTGAGGCCATAAAGTGACTTCTTCAGTCGACAGACCAAAGATGAGTCCTGCATAAATCCCTGGGGCTGCTCCATCTAGATCTCCTCAGAGAGATCACTATGAAGAAATGCATTCTTCACGTCCATTTGATGGAATTCCCATCCCTTGGTTTCCACAATGGAAAGTGCCAATTGTATGGAATCCATCTTCGCTACTGGAGCGAAGGTCTCATCATAGTCAATACCATGAACTTGCTGAAAGCCTTTGGTGACAAGCCTGGATTTGTATCTGCTGATCTGTCCATCCACTGCACTCTTGGTCCTGTAGACCCATCTACATCTGAAAATTTTCCTCCCAGAAGGAAGGGAAACCAGATCCCAAGTCTGGTTCTCAAGGAGGGAGTTGTACTCCTCCTGCATGGCAGATTCCCAAAAGGGATTTCTTGTAGCCTCGCCATAAGACTGTGGATATGAAGACTGAACCAAGAAAAGATGCCTAGATGGAAATGGTTCAATGGAAGTGAGTGCAATAGGAGGCTCCTTGAAATCAGATCGAGTCCTCCTAGTATCGGTTGGATCACCGACGAGATCCCATGCATCCTGAAGAGTAGTCTGTGCCCACTTGGGCCTTTGCTTTGGCTCTGCAACTGCATCTGGATGCTCTGACTCTGCATCCAACTATACTGACTCTGAATCTAAATCTGAATCATCTGAGTCCTCTAAATCTGAAATCTCATCTGAAGAAGAGTCGGCATATACATGCTCATCATCTCAGATAGGTGGAAGAGTGAAGGTGTTTGCATGTGGCTGATGAGGTACATGCAAGACACTTTCCTCGAATTGGACACTACGCTCAATGATGAGATGGTCTGAGGAAACATCAATAAGCTGATATCCCTTCACACCATCAAGGTATCCAACAAAAATGCACTCAGTGCTCTATGGATCAAGTGCCTTCAGAGGGAATGCGGGCCCATGCACGAGAACCAAAAATGCGAAAGTGGGTCACTTCCGGTTTGAGGCTACTCCAAGCCTTGTAGGGGGTATTATCCTTGACATATCTACGAGGAGATCTATTTTGGATGTATGTTTCAAAATTAAGTGCTTCGGCCAATAGTCTCTGTGGTAGTGACTTTGCATGCAACATGCAAGATGCCATCTCTTTTAGAGATTTATTTTTCTGCTCAACAACTCTGTTTTGCTGCGGAGTGTAGGGAACTGTATGATGCAACTGAATCCCTGCCTCATGGAAAAGATTATGAATCTCATGATTCACATACTCTCCCCCTTTATCAGTTCGAAGGACTTTGATCTTCTTTCCGAACTGTGTCTCAACCAAAGCTTTGAAATCTTTGAGGTGTTGAAAGACCTCCAATTTTTTCCTGAGAAAGTAGATCCAAGTAAAATGTGATAAATCATCAACAAAAATGAGAACAAACCTTGCTTTGCTGATGGATGGATGTGGAAAAGGACCCATAATCTCACCTGGATCATATCTAAAGGTGCAGAAGCTCACTGAGACTTTCCTTTGTTGAATTTCTCTTGAGGGTGTTTTCCGAGAACACATCCCTCACATACTCCCTTGGAGAAATGGATGTCTGGTAGACCATCAACTAATATGTGCTTGCTAAGATGTTGCATGTATCTGAAATTCAAATGTCCAAACCTTTCGTGCCATATCCTACTACTTTCATCAGCATGAGTAAGCAATAAAGCAGAATCAGGTTTAATGAATTCAGAAAATGTATACACTCTAGACTGATGCTTTACCTCACTGGTAGCAACCCTGGAGTTGGTTTGCATGTCGTATATGTCCATGGAATTCGGTGTGAATATGACTTTCTTTCCGGTGATGGAATTCATCATCTGATACATAGAGAGAAGGTTGACAGAAAGCTTGGGAACATGCAACATGTTCTCGAAGCTTCCGTTGGTGAGTTCAATCCTTCCTTTGCCGGTGACTTCGAAAAAAGAGTTGTCCCCCATCAGAATAGGAGGACCTTTGCATGCATCCAAAGAAGAATAGACTGCTTTTTAGGTAGCCATGTGATGTGATGCTCCTGAATCTACGATCCAAGCATCGGGAGAGGAGTTGATTGCAATCAAGGCATGGCTAGAATTGCCTTTCTTGGAATTCAGATCTTCTGGATTCTTCTTCTTTGCACCCTCGGGGATGCGATATCTAAGGTTGTTTTGCTAAAGTATCTGAGACATCAGATCTATTTTTTTTTTCATGCATGCAGATTCCGAATGGAATCCTTTGTGACAGTATGTGCATTTCTCTCCTTTTCTTCCCTTTTCTCCTTTAGATCTGGAGGCATCGGTGAAGGGTTTTGTGTACCCTTCCTTTTTTGTATGTGCATGAGATTTCTGCTTATCTTTATCTTTATATTTATGATATTTTTGGCTGCCATCATGCATAGTGAGTGCATGCACCCTTGGTCCTTTGATTGCGCCCATGTTGATGAGCTTGGTTTGCTCTTGTGTCAGGGATTCGATAAAGTCCTCAAGAGAAGGAATCTTCTAGGTGGCTCCAGAGGAGAATCTAATAGTATGGAATGTGGATATGAATATAGAGAATTCAGGACCAGTCTTGGAGAGAATGGTGATAAAAATTTGTTTCTCCTCCTTCAATTTATCAACCCCGCAAGATTTGAGTTGCGACAGTAAATCCTTGAATTTTGTAAAGAAATCTTGGATATTCTCGAAGCTTTTTGGATCCAATGTGAGCATCTCCACCTCCAGCATGTGTCCCCTCATCTCATCCTTTTTTCCAAATATCCCTTCCAATATGGTCCAGGCTTCATTGGGAGTCTTACATGAAGATATATGAAAAACGAGATCGGGAGAAATAACACCGCAAATTGTTCCGAGTGCCTCATCCATGTGATTTAAGTACTTGGATTTTCTATGGCTGATGTTGGTTCTATATCTGTATTCATGGTTAACCTATACAACCCCATGGATCGAAGATGTATGGATATTTTCTCCTTCCATGCAAAATAGTTGTAATGTGTAAGAATGAATTCTTTTTGGAATTCCATCTTTCTGCTGTCTTCAATCTTTTGTACCTGCAAAATTTTTTGGTGTAGATTTTGCTTAGCAGTCCGTTAGCTCTGATACCATGTAAATGTGTTGACCTGTATAGAGTATATCTAGCTAAACAATGATACACACATTTTCAGAGAGAATTGGAAAAAGAAGAAGAAGGAGAGAAAATAATGGAAAGAATTCTCATTAATCGTTGTGAATAATGAATAATTTACACATGATATACTCTGTATAACTCAATGAGTTCGACTTGAGGTGAACCAATTCACCATAGTGGTATTCTAGAGTGATATGGACACACACCAATAGTTACGAGAGTGAACTTCCACCTATTCTAGTCTCTCAGGCAGTTACGAGAATGAACTGCCACCTAGTTGAGTTAACTAGTCAACTAGTCTTCAGTTAACTAACTGAACAAAATGTAGTGAGGAGTTAACTCAAGGAATCAAGGCTAATGCACCACTCAGGTTTTGATACCAAGGCACGGTCGAATTATCATGGTGATGATCCCAATGTTGCATGGTGATGATCCCGATGCAACATCTAAACTCAACTCAACTAGTCAAACTGAAGTGTGAACTGAAAGAGAATATTCTCGAGGTGGAATATTCTCTCCTAAAATATAGGAGACTGGATAATGACTAATTATGACTAATAAACAAATAAAAACCTTAGGAAAAGGAAATCCTAGGTGTGTGTGAAGTAACTCCAACAACATAACAACTGAAACCAACCGATCTCAACCCTGACTGCATGGAACAAGCATCCACTAACCAGATAGTGGACACACAGGTCAAGGTCACTTGCTAGCAGTGGGTCCAACTTTATCGGGTTGTCAAGGCAGGGAAACTCCTACACCAAGGCAAGTGGCTCACCCAGGTCCAAATCCAACATAAGTTTCCTCACCTAATGGGGGAACTCAACGCAATGGAGACCATTGCTTCCTAAGGGGGGAGGATTGATCCAAGTGGATATTGGTGGCCACCCACCTATTCCAACCGGCTCACCATGTCCGTTTTTGTTCAACACATTCTTCTGTACTTCTTTGTAATTGTGGGTTCTACACTTCTGGGGATGTCTGAAGCCCCCCACATCCTCCAGGTGGATATGGGTGTCCTCTTGGCTAATCCAACTAGCTTATTTTGTATGTTTTCATGTCAACACATCTTGTTGTACTTCTAGGGCTGTTTTGGGGCCCTAAACGTTGTTTTTTTGGCTCACCACAGTCAAAATATAGATGGAGTCAGAGTTTGATGAAAAAATGTGTAGTTATCTGAAAGACCTTTCCAACGGGTCATCACACGCCTAAAACAAAGGTCGTATGCAAAATTTATGACCCTTGGAAGTTGAGGTACCAAATTACACCAACTTACCCATAGGGCCCACATAACTTTTGGAGTTTCACCTTCTAGGGTTAGGTTTTTGGATGTATAGGGTTTTGGAATTCATGAGTAATATCAAAAAGGCCTCTGGAGCCTCATTGTAATCCATTCTTCTCAGACAGATGGATGTAGCAACCACATCTCTTCTTAGAGATAGATACCACCATTCGAGCAAGTATTTCAGTTCTGCAGTTTTACAGTTTCAACCTATTTCATTATTTAACAGAATATATTGTTCACTAGATATTTGTGTTATTCTTCATATCTCTGTGTTTATTGTATTCAGTCTGTTAATCAGTTCGTTCCGCTCCTAAATCTGGATCAAATGTTCATACAACTATGATCAAATTTTGATGGAGTATGTTGCAGGTTGATTATATTTGATAAATTTAATTTTTATTGCTAAGGGCCAACTCCTCCATATTTTCATTTTTCATGAATTATTCCTAGCTCCTAATTCCATATTGATTTTAATTCAAAAGGTTTTCCCCCTGATTCATGGTTAATTTTCAAAATTTAAGGATTGGTAGAAGTGGATGTAAAATTGAAAAGGAAATTATGAATATATTTTGTGTTTGATGATTATTATTTTTGGACATGTGCCATTACATTTCCTTGCCATTATTTCACTTTTCGCACATTACAATACCATCATATTTCCCAAATACATTGTTTCTCCCATGTTCATGAATAACAATTACTTATGTAATGAAGAAGAGTTGATGGGAAAAATTGATAATCTTGCTTGATTTTTCTCTTGTCTCCTTGATTGCATGCATGTTGTTTGCTGTCAATAGAGCTATTTCTAAGTTATTTTATACAAATAATATTTGATGCTTATTAGCTATTGTATGTGTTATCACACATATTGTAGGTTGGGAAAATCTCGACCCAATCCACAAACATGGGACAACTGTGAGAGTATCTACCCACTGTCACCTTAGATGGACACTCTCCTCACTTTAGTGATGATGAAAATCACCACAAGGGGGGAATCTCGGTGACCCTAGGGGGATTTAGATGGAAGGTGATATGATGGAACGTGTAACTCCTATAAGTCAATGTAAGAAATTGAAAGTGGCTTCGGTAATAGTCCTATTGGGAAAGGTAGGTTGTCATAGTGAAGTGTTCCTGCAAAAGAGTATTATACCTGCCCAAGACAAGACAAAATGGAGATATACAAGCCAAAATATCAAATGGACAAGAAATTGAAGCTTGTTTTCCTATATTGTAGAAGAAAACAAGACTATATATAAAAAATTAAAAGGTAACAATAGCTGCAAAATGTATACCAAAATCCTATTAAATATGTAAGAGATGTTGGAATACTGAGAGGGGGAGGGGGGGGAGGGGGGCTAAATTAGTATGAGCACTTTTACCACTTTTAACCACAATATATAAAATTCAACTTAAACAGTAGTATATCATCGATATATCATCTATGATTGCATCAATATATCATGAGCATATAAACATAAGCAACATCACATCAACAACATCAAATCAAATACACAATCCACCATAATTCACGTGGAAACCCAAATGGGAGAAAGCCACATAATTATTTCTTATATATTGTCAAGAATACATTCATTGGAAGCACCAACTTCCCAATTATCCATATCCAACTAGAAGGAGGCTATGACACCCTATTTACAAGCTCCAAATTGAAGGAAGCTACAACTCCTTGAATACTTTGGCTCCAACCCCTTGATTCTTAGGATCCAACCTGAAGGAAGCTCTAACTATGTGTGTTCTTTGGATCCAACTAGAATTAGGCTACGACCCCCTGATTCTCAGGCTCCAACCTGAAGGTATCTCCAACTCCCTGAGTTCTCTGGAACCAACTGGAAGGAGGCTACAACCCCATTTCCTTGCCTCGCCCTGCCGCCCTGAAATATAAGTGTAGACCAACTGTCACTACCACAATCACTGCCACTGCTACTATAATTACCACTGTCACTGTAACTACCACTTTCAATGTCACTACCACTATCACATCAACCTGTCAAACTGTCGCAATATCCAACCTTCCACTGTCACCGATATACGATCATCAACCAGATCCACTCACATGGATATAACAACCATCACCAAAACATGTACATCAACCATGTACATCACTCATTAACCATGTACATCAACCTATACCATACCATGTACATCAACCGATGCTAACCATGCATATCAACCTGTACCAACCATGCGTCGACCGTGCATCAACCATGCACCAAAACCTATACCAAACCGTGCATCAACCATGTACCAAAACCTGTACCAAACCGTGCATCAAAAATACACCAACACCTGTACCATACCATGTATCAACCATGTACCATGTCATTCATCATACCTGTACCATACAATCAACCATGTACCACACCAAGAAGTACCTCAAACATGTGATAACATTACCATACCAAACCAAATATCAAGATAGCCAATAGTGCACTTATAACAATGTATCACATTATCATCGAGGTGTATCATATCACATACCATCACCACCATGAATTAAGAATGTACCTTACCATAACCAAACATAGGAAATATTCACATAAGAATACCTGTAACCTGTAGCTGACCTGCTATATTGTAATACTAACATGTATCTCTTCCATAGCCTTTAGTAGCCTGGTACCAACATCTATACCAAATTTTCCTTAGACTTATGGGACTAAGACTCCCTGTCACGTGGGGCCTCACGTGACATGTCATAGGAAACCCGTGGGGGTGCCTCGTGGGACACCCTTAATCTGACCCATGAGGGCCTATTTAATTAGGGTTACAAAAAAACCCTAGCTCTCTCCAACTATGAAACTTTCACTCTTTCTTCTCACTTTCTCCAATGCCTCAAACTCGACCTCATATTCTCCAATAGACCAAAATATTCTTATAAGATAGATATTCAATGAATGTGTGTGCGTACATATGAGAGACTCCTTGAGGTGTATTTATAATTTTTCCAAGTAACTTCTCTCCTTAATCTTAGGGATTCTTGAACTTTCTTGTTGTAACAACTTTACCCTTTCATTAATTGACTTGTAACTGACTTGGCGCTTCTTGACCATTCTTTGGGGATTCTAACTTATCAAGGCCATAATTCCCTAACTATGAGGAGCCACGTGGCATACGACCTATCATCGGAAATAGCATGACGAGGACTATCCATATATGGGTGTGTTACTACATTTTTATTGTCCTTCATGTCCTTATTTCTCAAACAACTTTTGGTCTCATGAACACACCTATAGGGCTTTGTGTAGACTTCATCAAATGCACCCATTGCATCTAATTAGATCAACCACTCTTGTTGACATAAATGAAAACTAACTCACCATCAATCTTGACAACAATTCCGGGGTATCTCAAATTCTCCAAGGGTTGACATCAATGAAAACCAACTATCCAACAATCTCCCCCTTTGGCATTGATGGCAACACCAACATTGATTGCAACATTCATACTCCAATACTCATGCTCCCCCTGTGATCATTTCTTCTCATCAATGTTTCTCTCTCTCCGCCTTTGAAATCAATGGAAAAGGGTATCTCTCCTTGGGGATTTTCCCCCTATATTCATGCGTCTTTTCTTTCTTTTCACATGTTTTTCTCCTCATTTTTATTTCCACATTCCTCTTCTCTTTTGATAACAAAGAGTGACTTCCTCTGAAAGTATAATTTCTATGAACAATCCTTCTCTGGCATTATGTGCTTGACTTTATCTCTACTGATCTTGTTGAATTTTCACTATGCTAGGCTCAAGAATGAGGTTTATTTCAATTTTATATTTTACTTGAACCATAAACAAATGCAACGACACGATTAACAATTGCTGCAAAAACCAAGATCACAAGAATAAATACCATGCACAAGAACACAAGAAATATCCTGGGAAACCCTTCTCAATAAGGGAAGAAAACCCGACAATCCTTTGCTATATTCTCAAGAGAAAGACTTCCCACACCATAGACCTAGCACACAAAAGGGTGCTCTAAAAAACAAAGAAGGCTAGCACCCAAGAGAGGTGCACACTTCAGCCCTAGAATATGTACTTGCTGAAATTTCCAAAATCATATTTCCAAAATCATATGTTTGTTGTGTTTCCTCAATGTGGAAATCACCTTTATTTATACTAGAATGTACATATCAAAAGTGGTGTCTATTGGCATAACATGGACGAACTCAATAACTCATAATATAATTAATAATTACCAAATTAATTATCTTTTACATTAATTATCTTTCACTTTATGGTGGGGCCGACCTATACCCTCTACATCACAATTAGGGTTACAGGTAAATCTAACTCTTAAACAATATAACAAGGGATCTCACACACCCACTAGTGCTCAGCCACTAGGGGCACACCCACCTGTGCTCAGCCACATGGACATCCAACTCAAAATATCTCTATCTCATTGAGTCTCGAAGGAGAATCATCTGGACACACACTCACTGGTGCTCAACCACCAGGGTCACGTCCACCTGTGCTCAACCATAGGGACATCCTACTCAATAGATCTCTATCTCACTGAGTCTCACAAGAGAATCATCTGGAGTACCACATCATCTCAACTCTCTACACAGAGGAGAACAAAACACCCATCGCATGGGCACCTTCACTCCTCACATGGGTACACATCGTTTCATATAAAATGACACACCCATATCATGGGAATCCTCCCCACACATGGGCACACAACATTCCATATCAGTCTCAGAGGAATGACACACCCATCTCATGGGCACACCCAAATCATGGGCTCTCTCATAGGCTGACTCACTCAGTCTGTGTCCTCAAGGATGTCTCACGAATCTATAATCATCAACACTCCCTCTCAGCTAGGGAGGTATTCTCCACCAGGCCAAGTCTCTCACAAAAGTACTCAAACTTCATCTTGGCAAGTGGTTTGGTGAAGATATATGGAATTTTCTCATGTGTAGGAAGGTATTGCACGTGTACTTCTTTCCTCTACACCATGTTGACTCTGATATAATGATATTTTATCTCAATGTATTTCGATCTATCGTGAAACACAAGGTTCTCAAAGATCTTCACAAATCTCTGGTTATCACAATAAATAATGGTAGGATCCATCTCATGATCAAATAAATCTGTCAGGAGCTTGCGAAGCCACACTGCTTCATGGACCGCCACACTCAATGTTATATACTCTACTTCTATGGTACTCAAGGCCACATATCTTTGTTTCCTCCTGCACCAGGAAACCATGGCATACCCCAAGGTAAAACCAAAACCGGATGTGTCCTTCTAGTCCACTGTGCTCCCTGCCCAATATGCATCGACATATCCCTGCAAACTCAAGTCTACACTGGAGGCATATCTCAGGCCATATCCAACTGTGCCTCGTATATATCTCAATACATGCTTTGCTGCTACCCAGTGAGTCTGTCTCGGATGAATCATGAACTGACTAAGTACATTCACTGCATAACATATATCAGGTCTGGTGTTAACCAGATACATCAGTGATCCAATCAACTGTCGGTACAAATGTGGATCAATATCGCCTGAATCAGTAGAAACATCTTTCATTTTCTTCAAATCCATCACCATCGGTGTAAACATGGATTTTCACTCTGTCATACCAAACTTCTTTAATATTTCCACTGTATATTTTCCTTGACTCAAGAAAATCTCATCAGTCCTTTGCCATACTTCTAGTCCCAAGAAGTAGTGCATTATATCCAGATCCTTGATCTCGAATTTATAAGTCAATTCTCTCTTGCATTCAACAGTAAGTCTTTCTGAACCGGTGAGGAATAAGTCATCCACATATAGGACCAAGATTAGGCACTCGTTACCAACAATATGATAATATAGGTTTGGATCAACAACACTCTCGCTGAAGCCCAAACTCATCAAGAATCCATCCATCTTCTCGTACCAAACATGAGGTGCTTGCTTTAGTCCATACAATGATTTCTTCAACCTCCACACATGAGTTTTCTCGTCATGTAGCATGAATCCTTCTGGATGCTGGATGTAAAATTATTCATCAATCTCACCATTGAGAAATGTTATCTTTACATCCATCTGATGTAGTTTCCAACCCATGGATGCATCTAGTGCAATTATAATACGAATGAAAATGTATCGAGCTACTGGAGAAAATTTCTCATCATAGTAAACTCCCTCTACTTGTGAGAATCCTCTGGCTACAAATATCGCTTTGTATTTCTCTACACTTCCATCAACTTCATGCTTGATCTTGATCGTAACAGAATTTTCTCTATCGACTGGTTAATCTTCCAGTCACTATAGATAACATTATGGATGCCTCCTACATCTATTTGTCACATCATTAATTCTATGCTGTCTAAGTCCACCATATGTCTCATGCTCTTGTTCAAAGGAAGTCTATCAACCTGTGTCGGCCACTCCTAAAAAATCTTGACTTTGCATGTCGGCCATACCCTCAGTGTGTCTCATAATCACATGATACTTTGGTCTTATGATGCACCCTGGCCCTACTTTCATCATTGGTAGGTCACCTTGAATCCAACAATCGACATTTCATCATGGGTCGTTGACTGGGTGGTTTCCCTTGTGTTCGAAGGAAATACATCTATTCACACTTTGGGATTCGTGTAGTGTCTTGGATTCCATTAGCCTTATTGGTGGTTTCCTCACCTTTATCAACAATTTTCATCATTGGCTTCTATTTAGAGGGTATTTTTCGTGTACCACTTGCATTTGGCACATGTGAAAGACGCACAAGTTCGTTGGTTCGTGAACACGTTTTTCGTCCGATCTCCACCAAATCATGAATATCCTACTTTGTTCATCGTGCTGACTGATGAGAGATGCCTTAATGATCTCCTTTCAGCGGGTCTCTTTCCATCGAATTCAACTCATGTATTCTGGATACGAGACCTAGAGTTTTATGAGTACCTTGAGGCTTGCAGTCATTAGTGGCAGGCTCTCTCGCCATTGACATATAGGAATACATTAATGTCTCCTGATCAATGGATCTCTCAAGTGTTCGACACCAGCTCCTTTATTCACATTTGTAGAGATGTACTTGGTGCCTTGATACCTACTTTCATCATTGGTAGGCTGTCTCGCATTTGTTAACGGTATACCTCAATGACCGGTAATCAAACGATGTCTCATCGTGTTCGACCTCAACTCATTTATTCACATGATGTAGAATTGCACCATTGGCGGATTGTATTGAATACTTGAAGACATCACTTTGTGGACGCAACTTTCCTGAGCTGTTGCTTCCATTTCATTGGACCAATACCTATTTGACTTCAATAATCATGGGAGATTAGATTGTACTCCATGGTATACAAATATCTTCAGATTGGTTTCACTGGGCCTTGTTCATGACTATGACAACTATTGACATGTAACCGCATTTATACTTGCCTACTCATGGCCATGAACACTTGTTGGTATATTTTCCACATGGATCTGCATTGTATTCCTGGAAACCATGTATGCAAGTCAATACATAATGTAATGAGAAATTGAGTTCGTCCAGCCGATTCTCTACCACTCCACTTCTGGGTTATTTATAATGTATTTCGACCATCACAGATACTCCTCTGATCTCACACATTAGGGGGCATATGTTATAGCAAGATTTGCCTCACCATTGCTATCTTGCACATAGGGCCTTTTTCCATTTCCCTATGCAGACTTATCAACCCCTTTTTGATAAATCCAGAGCCAAAATATATATTTTTCCACATATACGCTCCCTAACTTTTTTGCAAGATGAGTATACACTTGCTGATCCACTACAACTTGCGTATATCGGGATTTGTGCCAGAAAATACAAAATGAGGTCGAGCTTCCATGTCACAACAGAAGATATCTGATATTTGGCCTTCCATATACTGGAAACGTTTTGATTCGGCTCTTCAGTTGCATTCTGGAGGCTATAAGAGCACAATTTCGAGCTATGGAAAAAGAGGAGAAAACATTCAACTTTGAGAGCAAAGTTATTCTGGAGAAATTACTTCATATTGAGTCTGCATCCCTTTGTCCCTCAAGTCTGAACACAATGTTCATCCCCCAAGCTCTTTCCTTATTGTCAAGAGGACCTCATAACCTCTTTGCTATGAGCTTGCCTTTGGTGGAGGATTAAAGTGGTGGAGACCCAGTTGGAAGGAACTTGGTTTCTTGGTTTCGAACCGTGCCAACACAAAAGTTTGTAATGTTGATACTTATGTTGATCAATTATTAATAGAAATAGTCCTTTCCCATCCTATCGATATCTTGCAAATATATGATTATTATCCATGGGAATGTTTGTAATGTTTATTAATGGATTGTGCTATCTGATGTGCTAACTCATTTTATATATTGTCACTATATACTTGCATCACTTGTTTGTTGAGAACTTCTTGCAGGTGTAAATATTTGGGTCAAAGTGCTCAATGGTGGAACGATTGGATCGAGGTAGGTTTCTTCCTCATATTTCACATTAGTTTATATAGCACATGTTGGAATTGAGTTGATTTCTGTAGTCATACCTGTCTATTGTGGTTTACCCTTGGCCATAGAGATTTATACTATGCTTGACTTTTCTCCAACTGTTCCCTGACTGCTTTATGTACCTACTGGATCCTTTGGATGAACTTTCGGGATCTGTATTCATTTCTTTCTTCATTTGAATCAACATCTCTCCCATACATCAAGTCCAAAGGAACCTTAGGTAAATACCTAAAACATGTCTCAAAAGGCGAACACTGAGTGGAGGAATGTAAGGCTTGGTTGTAAGCATGTTGTACATATGGTATCTGTTCATCCCATAACTTGGGATGCTTGTTGCAGTAGCCTCGAAGAATAATTACCATTGTTCGGTTAATAACCTTTGTCTTTCCGTTGGTCCATGGATGGAAAGTAGTGCTCCTCTTCAACTTGGTGTCCATCATTCTCCACAAGCTTGTCCAAAAATCCCCAAGGAATTGAGTATCTCGATCCGAGATAATGGACGTGGGTAACCCGAAGTGAACCCAAACATACTGAAAGAAGATATTAACAGTCTGCTCAACAATGATGAACCTATCCACTACAACATACAAATAGTCATGACCCCTTTTCGACATTGGTAAATCCCCTACAAAATCCATGGAGATACTTTCCCATGGATGGGATGGAACATGAAGTTGTGAGTATATCCCCAATTTTCTATTAGTGGGATTACACGTAGAACACATCACAGACCCCTTTACATATTTAGTTACAATTTCTTTCATCTGAGGCTAGTAACAAAACCTCTACAGATGAGCCATAGTTTTTCCTACCCCAAAATTCCCAGACATAAGAGAAGTGTGAGCTTCTCATATTACATGGACTCGTTCACTTGTAGGAATACAAAGCTTTCCAAGATGGTAGAGTAGTTTTCCCTGTAGACAATAGTTCTCTACCTGTGCACCATGGGTTAACTTCTCATATACTTCTTTAAAATCTTCATCAATGGCATATTGTTCCACATAGCTATCACAAGATAAATAAGCATTCTTCAAAATAATAGAAGCAACAATAGGAGGTCTAGAAAACATATCAGCTACCTTGTTACTCGTACCCTTTTTTTACTTGATTACCAAATGAAATTGTTGTAGGAAACCCATCCATCTGTAATGTCGAGATTGTTGCAATTTGGTCTGTGCTTGGAGATACTGTAAGGGTTGATGATCTATATGTATGATTGTTTCCTTCCCTAACAAGTAGCGCTTCCATTTCTTTACACTTTGAACTAATGCATACAACTCTTTATCATATGTAGGATAGTTAACAACAACTTGGTTAAAAGTTTCAGAGTGGTAACATATATGCTTACAATATTGCATCAATACTGCACCCATGGCATATCCACTAGCATCTATATCGATCTCGAAGGGTTGTTGAAGATTCAATAGTGCTAATATTGGTGCGGTACTGGTATTTTCCTTAAAAGTGTCGAAAGATTTTTGTTGCTTTCCTCCCCCCTGAAAATTGTTCTTCACACTGGTTAAGACATGCAAAGGAGATGCTATAAAGGAGAAGTTTGAAATGAATCTCTTCCAATACTGGACTGAACCTAAGAATATTTGTATTTCGGTTACACTTTTGGGCTCAGGCCAATTTACAATTACATCAATCTTGGAAGGATCAATTTTCAATTGTCCTCCCCCTACAATATGACCTAAGTACACAAGTGTAGTCTTACCAAATTGACATTTGGACAATTTTACATACAACTTTTCCCTTTGCAAAATATCCAATACTTGCTTTACATGCCTTACATGTTCATCCCAAGTCCCGCTAAATATAAGAATTTCGTCTAAATATACAATCACAAAATCATCTAGAAATGGCCTAAATACATCATTCATCACACACATGAAGGTTGTCGGAGAATTACAAATCCCAAACGACATAACTGACCACTCAAACAATCCCTGTTTGGTTTTAAAGGCAATATTCCATGCATCCTGTTTTGCAACCCTGATCTGCTGGTATCAACTGCGCAAATCCAACTTAGTGAAATAAACAACATTCTTCAACTGATCAAGTAAATCATCTATACGATGAAGAGGGTATCGATTTTTCATCGTGATTTTATTTAAGGCCCGATAATCGACACACATTCACCATGTGCCATCCTTCTTTGACACCATCATGATCGGAGAACCACAAGGAGATGAGTTGGGCCTGATGACCCCTTGATCCAATAAGCCTTGTACCTTCTTCTTGATCTCTGTCATCTTTACAATTGACATCCTGTACATTCCCACATTAGGAAGAGGAGAATCCCTTTGAATATGTATTTCGTGTTGGATTTCCCTCTTAGGAGGTAATCCATCTGGTTCCTAGAAAATATCATCATACTTAGAAACAATATCAATTAATTCTTTCTTATGAGAAGGATCACATCCTTGGAAAGCATCAGATGTTCCAACATATTTCTCCCTTACGACCATGAGTACATATCTCTTATTAGTGTTTATGAGTCTCTTCATTTGTCCTACACTAACAAGTGTTATGTTTGCCCTCATGCTGTGGGATATAAAAATATATTCCACTCCCCCCTTAGTAAGGTGTTATTTGTTCTCATGATGAAAGAAGATTGATTTTCTATCATAAAGATAAGGACTCCCTAACACTATGCCACATATATCAAGTGACACAACATCGAAATCCACTTCATCAATCAACTTTGAAGTAATGGAAAATATGACCGTACATTGCTTGGTGACATTAAGTTTTGCTTTATCACATACCCAACCAAGAGGATAAGGCTTTGGATGTGGTTTAGTTTCAAGACCCATATTTTTGACAAGTGCTTTAGATATCAAGTTTACTTAGGAACCCATATCAAACAATGTATCTATCTTAGTGTGTTTAGATACAACTCTTATATGAAATAATTCATTCCTCTTTCTTTCATCATCATGAGACTCATTATTTGAATTTGAACTAGCATGAAGGGAATCTTTACCTTGTACTCCAACCGCCGTGATATTTCCTTCGTCTCCTGAATCAGAACCAAGATCTTGTTTCATTGTAGAGATGGTCTTTGTCTTCCCCTTTCCACCTAACTGCTTCGGTCTCTTCTTTGGATGTAATTTCCAACAATGTTCATCATCGTGGCCACTTTTCTTGCAATGAGTGCAAGATGGTTTTCCTTCTTCTCTCTTTATAGTGGAAGTCTTTTTGTCCTTCCTTTTAAACTTCTTAAACTGCTTATGTGGGAGATTGGAAGGTTTCTTTGTGGGATATTCTTGAACATGCTTTCCCTTGTTCTCAAGGTGAGTGGCTTGCACACAAACTTCATCAAGATTGGTGGGGTTAAACAATAGCAAAGTATGACGAATATAACTGTGAAGTGCGCTAATATACTTCATTAAAGTTTCATAAGAATCCAAAAGAATGTTTAATGCAAGAGATTTCTTCCCAAATTATTTCGTGAAACTTTGTACAATTTGACCTTTACTTTGTCTTAAATTTTTCCATTCCATCATTGCTTTATGTAAATAACCCAATGGATAAAATTGCTTCCTTATCGTTGATTTAAATTCCGACCATGAGGAAAGAAGATTACCACACTTACTTCTATCCTGAAGTTTTCTCTCCCACCATACGAAAGCGATGCCTTCCAACCGAAGAGAAGCCAATTGCACTTTAAATTTCTCTTCATCAATTTGTTGAACAAGGAAATATACTTCAACCTGTCATATCCAATTATCTAGATTTTCAGGATTAACATCTCCATTAAACATAGGTAAAGAAAATTTTACATCAAGATTTAATAATGGTTTCTTAAAAGAAGATTTATGGCTAGAATGATGAGAATGATGAGAATGCTCAGAGGAAGAAGAGCTAGAACTTGATGGTGAAGATGGAGGCTCAGGAGGGTCTCCTCAAGCCCCTTAATTTACTGAAGCATTATCATCAGCTTGTGCTTCCTTTTTCTTCCATTTCTTCTTCATCCTCTTCCCGTAGTCTCCATACATTTGCTTGACCATTTCTGACATGCGATAAAAGACCATATGGAAGTTTTTCTCCTGTTCATCACGCTTGTCCTCTTCTACCACTTTCTTCCTTCGGGATGCACAACCAACTTCAAGATTGAAAGTCTTAAGATTTCCTTCACCCTTATTATGCTTGGCCCTAATAATAATTCACACTTAAACAATTCAAGTCAAAGATGACTGCTCTGATACCAACATGATCCGGGATCTTTTCATCGAAGTGACTTATAAAGAATTGTATTAAATGAGCATAAATTAAAGTGCACCATAAATAAGGAAAAAATCAATAATGAAGAGACATAAGAATCAATTCTGAACACAAAAACTTGATAACAGAGTTCGTCCTTGGTGGAATACGTCTCTGGTTCCTACTCTCAAATGGGCAAGCCTTTTTATTAACTCAACAAAAGAATTTGGAAAAATACATAATTATACCTCATTCTAGAATTAAGCTACAAAATCTTTGCTCAATTCAGAAAATAGACAACCTCATTGAATTCGTGGTGTCAAATTACCCAAAAATGACTGTCTCCATGCCTCAATCCGACTTTTTCACTCCCAGGCCCTTGAGAAATCTTATCTCGGTTTCCGTGCCTGCACCCTGCAATTAATTCTCTGTATTGCATCTCAAAAATCATGCTCGATCGTACCGTCGAGCACCCTCCTCCATCCGTGGGTAAACAAAAACATTTAAATTAAATGTTGGGTGGATTTACCAATGGATCCCATTGGCCTAACGGTTGGCAGAGGCTATTATAAGTCGTTTGGATAGGGGGAGGTCCCGAGGTCAAGCCCGCGGGCCTCCCCAGATTTGGCGAGCCCTTTTTATTTTTGAAAATTTGGTATCGGGCCCTCATTGGGCATTTTCCCACTACCATGTGGTAGCCCGTGATTGGGCCACATGGCATCCAACCATTGTCCCATGCCATCCACTTGCACAGTCACCTTACCACGTCACCTGCCACGTTATCCTACCACATCACTTTCCACATCTCGTATGGTCTGCCACATGGTTGTATGAAATTCCATGTGGCACTTTCTCATTGGTCCACATGTTGACCTGAAAATGTTGAAAATGAGTGACACGTGGCAACCTCTGGTGCTTCCATGTCACCATGCTGACATCATAATGATGTCAGCATGACACATGTATCCCTCTGCATGTACCAAGTAAATTGTACATATGCTGACATCATCCGTACTGATGCTAACATCAATAGTACAGATGTTGACTCATCCCTGCTGACTGGGCTAGGTTGACCAAAACTTTGGCCACAAATATATTTTGATCCGTAACATTGTTTGACGAGCCGTTTTCGCCATTGGAAATCTTGCGACGCACTCTTTGCGATGATGCCAATTTCAACAATTTTTTAGGACTTTGAATTTTTTCCCTTTCTCTTTCTGCTAAGGCCATTCTAAGATTCCTGAGTTGCTTCTGCAAATTCTGAGTTGTCCTTAGTATTCTATGGATCATTTTTGTATCACATACTTTCCAAGCAGACATTTTATAATCAAAAGAAGATTTAAATGAAACATACTCAAATGCCTCAAGTATTAAAGTGACACTTACCACAATACCTGACTTGTACCTCATGGACCAAGACCCATTGTCTTTCTGAAACAAGATGATGTGGTGAACTCCATCACGATGAATAAGAGAAGTGTGGTGGTGAAGTGGGTCTCCATTTGTGTAAGTGGACATCACAAGTCAATCCATCCCTCAACACTCCATGTCTGCAACTTGAGGGCCTCGAGACATTATCTCCTTATTTATTCCTAGAAATGGGGGATAACAATATGCATACTCTAACTTTACCTTGTACTTGTAAATGAGTTTCTTCAGTAGAGGCAGTGCTGATAGAGGAAACAAGGGAAGAGAGAGAAGGCCTAATGATTTTTTGGGTAATAAAAAACTTTGATTCTCAATCCATTTTGATGTTGAATCTGAGGAGTTTAACCAACTCCTACAAACCAATGTCTTCAACTTAGTAGGACAAGGGGTTTTCCAACCTCATCCTCCACCTTAAAGACCCCCCTTAAACCTCATCCAAGAAGTGCTAGAATCCCTGTACCATCACATGTTTCATTACCTCCTGAGATTCCAACCAATGATGGTTGGAATGAGATTATTAACCCCCTTCAACATCAAGGACAAGCATGGACCACAACTTCATTGACATTACCTCCACCTCCTCCAAAGCGATTTTCCCTCCATATTTCATCAAAATCTTCTCATGCCCATTTTGCTTAGCCATTGAAGAAGTTTAAATCTCAAATTCAAGAACCCAATCCTAGCAAAGGAAAACAACCTGCCTAATCCATCAATTCTAATCAGTCAATAACTTCCTTGCATTCAGTCACTTCTCATGCCAAGCATCCCAAAAATGAAAGTAAATATATTTCCTTTGAGGACATGCATTCGAAAACATCAACAACAAGAGTTAAAGCACTAGTTGATGAAGGTTTGGAAGTCATAAGGCCACAAGTAAGTAAACAGAGGCAAGATGCCTCACATAAAAATATAACTTCTGATTTTATAGTGATATTATGATGTTTTTACTATTGAGGACAGTTCTGGTTATTTTTGGACGGTGTTATGATTTGAATAGATTGATTAATCATCATTTTGGATATTTTCACAACAACATTATTTTTGGGGCAGATGATGGTATATTTATTTTGACATATTTGTTAACAACTTTTTGACTTAGACAACAATATGATATATTTATTTTTAATAAATATATTTATCATTCGGGAGTCACAAGGGTGTTCAAAAATGGTTTATGAGATGATTTGTATATGTATTATGTTGATGGTTAAATGGATTCTTAATGACATATATTTGTATATTTTCAAGGAGGAACAAGGGGGATATGTAAAAAATTAAACAAAAGGTCATTAGAGGGTCCCCATCTATTAGTTAGTATTTATCTTATCCTTATCATTAAATATTATTATTGTTTTATGAGTTTTCCCCATTAACTAAAAATAGTTAATGACTTAACTAAAAGTAGTTGAACTTCTCTCTAGTATATATTGGAAAAATTTCGACGTTCTGTTTGCGACGTTATGGACAAAATTGGCCATATTGTTGAAAAATAGAGGAAATTTTAATTTTTTTTCTCCATATTGCCCGATAACGTCGCTCTCATGACGTACTACAAAAACATGTCTCTCTTGCGAAAAATTTAGGAGGACGTCACTCTTACGACGACGTTGCATTTTTGTCTCTCTTGCGACATTGGTGAAATATTCGTCACACTTGCGACATTATGAACACTAGGTTTTCCCCACTCCAACGGTCATCCCAACTGTCGTTGAAATTGCGACGTTATAAAATCTATAAATATGTTTCATTTTACGGATGTTGCGACAAGTTTTGTATAATAACGATAGTTCAAAAAGGGTATAAGCTAGTATTCTTGGCGACCAAAAAAAAGGTATTTTTTTCAGTATATGTCTGTGGGGAAGAATGTCAGAAAACATTAGAGGTGGGAAAAAACTTAAAGAGGGTGAAAAGGGTGACATTAAATGTTATTTCCTTTGCAAAAATTGTTGTACTAGATGTCCTGAAAGAGTTTTAATAACAACAACTAAAAAACATTGTAGAAAATATGGGCAAATGGACGAGGGATCAAATGAATATCCTCCCATGGTAATTAGCTATATATATATTCATTATTTGTTTTAATATTGATTGTATTCTCAAACTTTTATATTGTTTTATACATGCACTAATTTTTCATGATTGTTTGTAATTATAAAGTTAGATTTTCCCCCTAACTTTATGCATAAAGCACCAAGTAGTAGCAAAAATGGTGTTGTACAAGATGAATAACTTGAAGAAAATAATGAAGATCAAGTTAATGATCCCATGGAAGTAGATGAAAATAATAACATAGTTCAAGATGATGGGACAAATCAAATGATCCAAGAATTATTCGGTCATCCAGATGAGGATCATGGGGACAATAGTGATGGTATTTATGATGAACCTTTGATTGAAAAGGACAATAAACAACTTTATAAAGGGTCAAGAGCAAATATTCTCTCCACTACATTGTTTTTAGTGAACTTAAAGGTTACAAATCATTTGTCGATCACTTGTATGACACAAATCCTAAGGTATGTAATATGTTTCATCACATCTACATAAAGGTTGACTTTTCCCCATTTTTTTAGTGTTAATTAATGTGTAAAATAAAAATGAAATATTTACAATTACTATTCTTTCCATTAATTATTTATTTTTTATGTTTTAGATTGTTAGGTGAATTTTGGTTACCCTCGTCAAATATTTTACCTCGCACATATCGAGATTTACATTCCATTATGAAAGACATTGGAATGGAGTATCAAAGTATAGATGCATGTCTTGATGATCATATTATATATTATGGACAACATGCGTCGAAAAAAAAATGCCTGGTATGTGGTATCAATAGATATCGAACCGATCAAGTAACAAAAATGGTCCCTCGAAAGGTCCTCCGACATATTCCCATAATTCCACGTTTGCAGTGATTGTTCAAGTGCCAAATCATAACATAGTTTATAGATTACCATGCACGAAAGATAATTGAAGATGGTGTTCTTCGAATGCCTGCAGATGGTTATGAATTTAAGGAAATTGCTGCAAAATGGCCAAAATTTACAGATGAACTTCGTAATGTTAGGATTTTATTGGCAACTGACGATGTTAATCCATTTGGAGAGCTTCAGACTGTTTAATCAACATGGACTATTTTTTTTTATCAACAGTAACATTCCTCCTTGGATGTCAATAAAGAGGGAGCACATAATGTTGACAATGATTATTCCAGGTATTTGTTTACATTAATTTTTCGAATTAAATTTTTTCATTTTTCTCTTTTTTTGCATAACATCTTTTATTTATCTATTTACGTATATATACATACCATGGTAGTAATCTCGTGTAATTTCAAACAATTATGTAAGTACCAAGCTAAATATATGAATGCGTATATTGAGCCTCTTATCGATGAGCTACTAAAGTTATGGGAGGGAATCACTATGTATGACATTTGTAAACCAATTGAGCATAAGAGATTTCAATGCCATGGAATACTTTTATGGACAATTCATGATGCCCCAGGACTAACACATTTTTTTGGTATGTAACGTTCCATATTGCATGCTTGAATAGTATATAATTAATTTAATATATCATGCATGCTGTTTAAATAATCATTTCATATATTAATAATTCACATTAACTCATCTGTTGCAGGTCTTCAAACAAAGGGTAAATTTGCATGTCTAGTTTGTGGTCCTAAGATGAAATCTCGTCGGTCAAAAAGTTTAGGAAAGGAGGTGTTTGATGAGTATATACACTTCCTCTCTAAGAACCATAAGTATCGTACTACTGAAAAAAGATCTTTTCAATGGGAAACAAGAGATTGGACTAAAATCACAAAGAATGACACCTCACCTATGGAAGTTGGCATATGAAAAAATTAATCCTCGAGGTACGCATTTTGTTTGTGTATCATAAATGGAATCATGTTTTGAAATTTTATTTTAATTATTCATTTTATTTTACCACATTTGATAAATAGTGTTATGATTTTTTTTATGCTTCATCAATGTTGTCATCATGAAGGTAGTAATAATGGGCTTCCATGAGGAATGCAATGTTATCCCACTCAATTCATGAGGTTTCCTTAATATGAGGACATAAAAATAGTTCATTTATTTGATACAATGCATATCGGAAAGAATGTGACAGAAACATTATGGCGAATCATAGATGGTAGGAGGGATAAAGAAAAAATTGTCAAAATTTGTAATGACATTCGGGAAGCCAATCATGCAATGCAAAGTGTGATCCGATCAAATAACTAAGGAGACCAAAATAACCTTCCATGGTTATTAACAGAGCAACAAAGCAATGGTGTAAAAGAGGTCATTCAAAAAATTAAATTTCCCATAGGTTTTTGTTCAAACATAAAGAATATCTTAACGAAGAAAGGTGAATTTGGTGGGGTAAAAA
>ML795089.1:120757-132745 GCA_009831015.1 Picea engelmannii
ATTTTAGTATATATATATATATATATATATATATATATATATATATATATATATATATATATATATTGGTCATATACATTTTTTGAGATTTATATATTTTTTTGTCTAGTTTTGAACAAGTAACAATTCATTTTGATTGTTACAGTATGTTCTACCTCTATCTCTCCCAAACACCTTTGACAACAATGTCAAACAAGTTATATATGATCTTGGAAAATACATGAGGTAAGTAGCTGCAATATACATGAAAAAAATAATTCAATTTTTTGTTGTACTTAATGACATGTGTTTTATTTATAATGTAATATGTATTATGTTTTGTTGAAACATGTTATTTTCTTGCGTCATGATATGTAGATGGTTGTCATTGAAAGAAATCCATGAAGATGATATAAAGTATTGGAAGAGAGAAATTCCTTGACTAATGTGTGAAATGTAAAAGTATCTACCTACAACATTTTTCAATGCACAATAACACTACCTCATACACCAAGTTGAGGATATTGAAATTTGTGGACCTGTACACACAAGGTCAATGTGGATGGTGGAGAGGCACTTAAAATCATTGAGGGCTTTGGTTAGACAAAGAGCACGTTCTAAGGGTTCTATGGTGGAGGGATATATGGTATATGAATCCATGGTGTATATTAGTCAATATCTTCTTAAATTAATAGCGCAAGCTATGCATGTAGTGGATTGAATTTGGGATGTGAACTCCATAAAAAAAAATTGAAAGGGAGAAACTATTGGGGAAAGGTACAATGAAGAAAGTGAGAGGTAATTAAATTGTGGATATTTTTGATAAATATAAAATTTTCATTTTTTTTTGTATATGATCATACTCATTTAATATTTATTCTTTCATCATTTATTAATATTTACCATGGTTATAACTAATATTTAATATTGGTGAATTATGTTTTTTTTATCAGTCAGTTGCTCAAAATTGGGATGCACTACATTTATACATTGCAAACAATCTTGACTTGATGAAGGTATGGATTGATAGATGTAAAGAACGTCATGGTGGTAGGTTATCATGGAAAGAACTTTCTGAATTGGTTAGAGAAGCTTGTCGTAATGGATATTCCGATGTTACGCAGAGGGAAATAGATTTAGTATATTGTTTGAAAGATGGAAAGGAAAACAAATTAATCCATTTTATCCAGTTATTTTATATTATATTAATGTGACTGTAGGTGTGTTTTTTTCATATTATACTTTCCAAGTTATACAAATTTGTTTATTATTAATTGACAATGCATCTTTTACATGTCTGGCATATTGCAGTTGAAACACCACAAGGATATGTGGTGCAATGGTCGTAAATTTTGCATCAAATAGTTGGATGAAACCATAATTTTTTTTGATAGTGGGATAACTGCAGTATTCCAGGTCAATAATGTTTCTTCTAGGAGTGACATATGTCCTCGAGAATCCGAAAATAGATACTATGGGTTTTTGAATGATATAACTGAGTGTGACTTTAATTCCTTCAAATTAGTTTTGTTCAATGTCAAATGATATAGGTTATGAATGCATGAACATGTTGAGGAAATAACTGTTATTCAACATGCCAACAGATTTCCGATGATTAAAACAACAATTTTTGAAAAAGCAAATGACCGCTATGTTTTTCCAAGTCAATGTGAACAAGTCTTTTACTCAAAGGTTCTAGGTAAGAGGGATTGGTCATTTGTTGTTAGATATGATCCAAGAGGAAGACCAGTAAAGTATATTGTAGATGAAGAAGATGATATTGAAGAAGAAGATGATGTAGAGCTAGAGAAGGAAGAATATTGGTCGATAGATGAAGAAGATGGAGAAGATGAACCATGCATAGGAGACAATGCGCCCGTTCTAGATGATGATATCGATGAAGATATGCTCGAAAATGACATTGATGATGATGATGATATCATAAATCCTTTCAACATTGTTTCTGAACTAGATGCTGATACATATGTCGAATTGGATGATCAAGAAGAAGATACAGAAGAAGGATGATACAATTGTTGTGTTGGTTGATGAGGTACGTAACTAGATATTTTAATTTGTATGTATTATTCTCTTTAAATAATTTTTTATGTGGGTCAATTACACGTTTTTAAGTTTTATTTCATTTTTGTTTTGGTAGTTTCTATGCATGATTACTATGTTGCTTTTGTTTATTTTCTATTTTATAGATTGGGTATTAGGGAATTGAGAGCGATGTGAGGGGCGGGAGGGGCCATATGAGATTGTACCTTCATGTGGTTGGCCTTGTTTAGTAGAGAATACATTATTCCCAAAACCAAGAGAAGTTTATTCATTCATATTTATACTCAAAGATCACTCACAAACCCACTCTATATACTGTCTCATATTGTCCTCGTTTCGTTTTAATTTTCTCGGTCGAATTTTAAAGGGAACAACTATTAAAATACATTGTACTAGGGCTAGAGTACATGATGGGAAACAATGACCTGTGAATGGGGCCAACGTTGAATTTTTTTCAAAATGTTTCTGTATGCACCGAAATTTGAAATGGATACTCTGTTCACATTTGACATGCACCAAAATTTGACATGGATAGTTTGTTTCATGTCAAATTTCAATATAGTTCCGACAACAATTCTATAGAAGGGAAGTTCCATGTCAAATTTCAAGATAGTTCCGACAACGATTCTATAGAAGGGAATGACGAATGATGACAATGAGAGGTGCATGATGAACGTTGATGCAAATGTGGATGATATCAAAGATTATGTGGGGACATCATACATCCTTGAGTCTTGAAACTCTCCCATATAGTCAAGGCATGTTTCTAGTCAAACCATGTCAAATTTCGATGCATACCGACACATATTGAAGAAATTTCAATGTTGACCCCATTCACTACTCACTATATGGGGTCGGTGCATGAAATTTATGGTGGGTGAATTAGAAGTTCCATGACATTTCAAGAGAGTTCCAACAAATATTCTACAGATGGAAACAATGATTGATGACAATGAGACGCCCATTATGAACATTGTTGCAAACATGGATGATCTCAAAGATTATGTGGGGACATCAGACATCCTTGAGTATTGAAACCCTCCCACATCATCAAGGCATGTGTCTATTCTAACCATGTCGAATTTCGACGCATACATGCATAGTTTGAAGAAATTTCAACGTTGGCCCCATTCACTGCTCACTATGCAGGGTCGATGTAAGATGACATTTATGATGGGTGTATTGGAAGTTCCATGACATTTCAAGAGAGTTCTAAAAAAGATTCTATAGATGGAAATGAAGAATGATGACAATGATACATCCATTATATTGAACATTGATGCAGATGTGGATGATCTCAAATATTATGTAGGGACATCAAACATCCTTAAGTATCAAAAAAATCCCATACCTTCAAGGAAACTATCTAGTCTAACCATGTCAAATTTCGATGCATACGGGCACAGATTGAAAACATTTCAACGTTGTCCCCATTCACTGCTCACTCTGTGGGGTCGGTGGAAGAAATTTGTGATGGGTGTATTTGAAGTTCCATGTCAAATTTCAAGATAGTTTCAACAACAATTATATAGAAGGGAATGACAAACATTTATAATGAGACGTGCATGATGAACATTGATGCAAATGTGGATGATCTCAAATATTATGTGGGGACATGATACATCCTTGAGTCTTGAAACCATCCCATACTGTCAAGGCATGTGTCTAGTCTAAGCATGTCAAATTTTGACGCATACAGGAACATATTGAAGAAATTTCAATGTTGGCCCCATTAACTACTCACTATATGGGGTCGGTGCATGAAATTTGTGGTGAGTGAATTGGAAGTTCCATGACATTTCAAGAGAGTTCCAACAAACATTATACATATGGAAATGACGAATGATGACAATGAGACATCCATTATGAACGTTTATGAAAACATGGATGATCTCAAATATTATGTGGGGACATCAGACATCCTTGAGTCTTGAAACCCTCTCATACTGTCAAGGCATGTGTCTAGTCTAACCATGTCGAATTTCAACGCATACATGCACAGTTTGAATAAATTTCAATGTTGGCCCCATTCACTCCTCACTGTGAGAGGTCAATGCAAGATGAAATTGGTGATGGGTGTATTGGAAGTGACATGACATTTCAAGAGAGTTTCGACAAAGATTATATAGATGGCAATAACGAATGATGATAATAAGACATCCATTATGTTGAACATTGACGCAAACATGGACGATCTCAAATATTATGTGGGGACATCAAACATCCTTAAGTCTTGAAACCCTCCCATACCATCAAGGCAACTATCTAGTCTAAGCATGTCAAATTTCAATGCATACGGGAACATATTGAAAAAATTTCAACGTTGGCCCCATTTGGTGGAAGAAATTTGTGATGGGTGTATTGGAAGTTCCATGTCAAATTTAAAGATAGTTCTGACAATGATTCTATAGAAGGAAATGCCGAATGATGACAATGAGAGGTGCAACATGATGAATAGTGATGCAAATGTGGACGATCTCAAAGATTATGTGGGGACGTCATACATTCTTGAGTCTTGAAAGCCTCCCATACCATCAAGGCATGTGTCTAGTCTAACCATGTCAAATTTCGATGCATACAGGAACATATTGAAGAAATTTCAATGTTGTCCCCATTCACTGCTCACTATGCGGGATTGGTGCATGACATTTGTGGTGGGTGAATTGAAGCTTCTGTGACATCAAATCGATTTGGTAATTCAGTAATCAAGCCCTCCTTAAGTATTATGTGGGGACACCAAACATCCTTAAGTATCATGATGTGTTTTATGAGATCCTTGAGTATTATGCGGGTTCGGTGGAAGAAATTTGTGATGGGTGTATTATAAGTTCCATGTTAAATTTCAAGATAGTTTCGATAATGAGTCTATAGAAGGGAATGATGAATGATGACAATGAGAGGTGCAACATGATGAATGTTGATGCAAATGTGGATGATCTCAAATATTATGTGGGGAAATCATACATCCTTGAGTCTTGAAACCCTCCCATACCGTCAAGGCTTGTGTCTAGTCTAACCATGTCAAATTTCGATGCATACATGCACATATTGAAGAAATTTCAATGTTGGCCCCATTCACTTCTCACTATGCGAGGTCAGTGCATGAAATTTGTGGTGGGTGAATTTAAGCTTCTGCGACATCAACTTGACTTGGTAATTCAATAGTCAAATCGTCCTTAAGTATTATGTGGGGAGATCAAACATCCTTAAGTATCGAAACCCTCCCATACCTTCAAGGAAACTATCTAGTCTAACCATGTCAAATTTCGACACATACGGGAATAGATTGAAAAAATTTCAACATTGGCCCCATTCATTTCTCACTATGCGGGTTCAGTGGAAGAAATTTGTGATGGGTGTATTTGAAGGTCCATGTCAAATTTCAAGATAGTTCTGACAACGATTCTATAGAAGGGAATGATGAATGATGACAATGAGAGGTGCATGATGAACGTTGATGCAAATGTGGACAATATAAAAGCTTATGTGGGGGCATCATACATCCTTGAGTATTGAAACCCTCCCATACTGTCAAGGCATGTGTCTAGTCTAACCATGTCAAATTTAGATGCATACAGACACATATTGAATACATTTCAACGTTGGCCCCATTCACTGCTCACTATGCAGGGTTGGTGCATGGCATTTGTGGTGGGTAAATTGAAGCTTCTGCGACATCAACTCAACTTGGTAATTCAATAATCAAACAAAGTGGTTAAATCCACTTTAACCAAGAGAATAAACAATAGAGCCACTTGAGTTAATGAAGTCAATTTATTGATGGTTCATCCATTGGGGTTGCAAGCTAGGAATCAAACCTACTAGAAATTGGCATTGGCAAGAGGAATGAAATTACGATTATGTGCAAAATTATCCAGTTTGTGTTGTGAGTGTTACCCCTCATTTTACATGAGGCCTACACTAGTATTATTTCACTACTCTTGTGATTTTCATCACAAATGTAGGTTTACAAGTTGATCTTTGGATGGCCTAGGGGTTTCATGGTTTTATGTCCTAGATCATGAAGGAAGATGACCACTTATGGATGTTGCTTGCACTTATGTTTATGCCTATTATTGAGGAAACCCACCTTTCTTGGAGCCTTATTGCACTTGCTTTCATTACAATTCCTCATGTGGGCACCCCTCTTGCAAACTCACCTTCCATTGCATTTGGGTGCCCAGCCTTGCCCAAGTCGTCTTGAAAAAGTTAATTCAAATCCAAAATTTCTCCTTATCCGACATCAGACTCGTCTTCTTACCTAGTGCTCCCTTGTGTGGCCCTTTTCGTGCCTTTCATGTGGGTGGACACACCTCTTTCCAACTCGCCTTGCATTGTGTTTGGGTGCTCTGCCTCATTTTTGTTATGTTTCCTCTTGTGGGCGCCCCTCTTGCCAACTTTCCTTGCCTTGCCTTTGGGCACCTTGCCTTGTTTTCGTTATGATTCCTCATGTGAGCGCCCCTCTTGAAAACTCATGTTGTGTTGCATTTGGGTGCCCAGCCTTGCCTGTGTCATCTTGAAAACTCATGTTGTGTTGCATTTGGGTGCCCAGCCTTGCCTGTGTCATCTTTAAAAAGTTAAGTCAAAGCCAAAATTTCTCCTTATCCGACATCCGACTCATATTCTTTCCTAGTGCTCTGTTGTGTGGCCCTTTTTGTTCCTTTCATGTGGGTGGGCGTACCTCTTGCCAACTCGCCTTGCATTTTGTTTGGGTGCTCTGCCTCGTTTTTGTTACGTTTCCTCTTGTGGGTGCCCCTCTTTCCAACTCTCCTTGCCTTTCCTTTGGGAACCCTACCTTGTTTTCATTACGATTCCTCATGTGGGCACCCCTCATGTAAACTCACCTTGTGTTGTGTTTGGGTGCCCAGCCTTGCCTAGGTCGTCTTGAAAAAGTTAAGTTGAAGTCATTCATAGGTCACTAGACATGGGAAAAAGTGACACAAATTAGTGCACAAATTGGTTGACACAAGTTTTAAGTTTGCATCAACCTTTCTTCATTTTTCTTTCAGGTTCTACATTGTATATTATACATTAATGTATCTGTGTCATAGTTGTGATGAAAAATCCCTCTTTTTTCGTTCATTGTTTAATCAACATAATAAAAATATGTCCTTGCAGTACTAGATGCGACAATGTGTGTACTGTCAAACGAATTTTAAAAGGAACAACGAAAAGACATTGTACTAGGAGCACTAGACATGGGCAATAATGACCTGCGAATGGGGCCAACATTGAAATTTTTTCAAACTATTTTTGTATGCACTGGAATTTGACATGTATATACTATTCACATGCCTTAATGATATGGGAGGGTTTTTGGACTCAAATTTGACCCACAACCCCACTTGTTTCCATCATCAATTCAGCATGCAAACCATAAACCCTATATTTATTTCAAATTAGTGCACAAATTGGTTGACACAAGTTTTAAGTTTGCATCAGCCTTTCCTCATTTTCTTTCAGGTTCTACATTGTATATTATACATTAATGTATATGTGTTATAGTTGTGATGAAAAATCCCTCTTTTTTCGTTCATTGTTTAATCAACACAATTAATAAAAATATGTCCTTACATACTAGATGTGAGAATGTGTGTACTATCGAATGAATTTTAAAAGGAACAACGAAAATATATTGTACTAGGACTAGACATGGGAAACAATGACCTGCAAATGGGGCCAACGTTGAAATTTTTTCAAACTATTTATGCATGCACTGAAATTTGACATGGATAGACTATTCACATGCCTTAACGATATGGCAGGGTTTCTAGACTCAAATTCAACTCATAGTACACCCAATTGTTTTGGTAGATGAATTAAGGGATTACCTTTATACACCTTTCACAACCCTGTAGGGGAATTATGCTTATGTTTGAATGTCATTCGAGTTGATGAATACTGGTGCAACATTTTAAAGGGCCATGGATCATTCCTACCATGATTTGATTGGTAAGACGATGGTTGATTATCAAGAGGATATCACTATCTATTCCAAGGTTAGGAAACAACATGTGTTCCATATTAACGAATTTTTATTGTTTAGAATGTATGGAATATTTATAAACCCACCAAAATTTTTGTTTTCTATCACATACTTAATTAAACCCCTATGGAATATTTATAAACTCCCCAAAATTGTTGTTTTCTATGGAATATTTATAAACCCCCCAAAATTGTTTTTTTCTATGGAATATTTATAAACCCCCAACTCCTATAACATCTAATACTTAATTAATCTCTAAATTCTATAACTGCTAACCATATAATCACTAACTCTTAGAACCAATATCATCCATAACCCCTAATATAACTCCAATAATGTATAACTCTTTATAGAACCTACTTCCTAACATTAATGTAACCTTTAACACCTAACTATTATAACTCAATAATACCTAACCTCTAAAAACCCTAATATAACCCATCACTTGTATAACTTTTATACCCTTATAATTCATAACCACTGTCCTCTATAACTTAACCCTTGTAACCCCTTACCTCCAACATGCATCAATGTTAATTCTTAACTCACTTAACACACTCATAGGCTTGCAAACAACCCATACAATGGACTCATGTGTTGGCTCGAGCACCAGTCAAGTCTATAAATTTTTCTAAGTTATATGACCAAAGTTTTATAGAACCTATTGGGTTGTACAAATGGGTCAAATCAAGCATTATGGGAATATCAAACATTACAAAATTTGATATCATCAACCTAGTTGAAGAAAGTATGGTGTATGAAGACCTTGTGGGAAGACCTTGGGGAAGAAAAATGAAAGAAACAATCTCTATAGAGAAGGATAGAATAAAGCTCAAAGGAAATTGAAGAGTAATTATCATACCTCTATACCCGGAGGAAGGTAAACCTTGGTCAAAATAGTGGGAAGAATAATATGGAATTAAGGATTTGTATCGGGCCCTAAATGAAAATGATGAGCATATTAAACCTAATTTCATAGGAGCGGTGCATTAAGGGTCCTTAATATCTATGGGTTATAATTTGAAAACCGAGCTCTATGAATAGTGGATGGAAATCTATGACTCTATAGAGAGGGTATGTTGGAGTATTGAGGCTATCCCCAAGGATAATGTCAAATATTTCTTATCAATAAGGGAAATACCACTTGTTTTCTAAAATAATATTAGAGAATGCACTCATCTAATTGGACATTGTGATGAGATGTTATGGCCACATATGTTCCCAAATAAAATATTAGAATATATAACATATAAATGGTACAAGGTATATGAGGAAAAAGGTGAGACATGGAAATGGAAAACATTGAAAGGAATTTCTATAAAAGACTTCTCCTTTTTCCATAGTAGGTGACATGATTAGTATTGATGTCTATGCTTGATGATTTATTAGGATATAATTAAGTTTTGGTAGATGAATTAATGGATTACATTAAGACACCTAACACCTAACTATTATAACTCAATCACACCTAACCTCTATAAACCCTAATATAACCCATCACTTATATAACCTTTATACCCTTATAATTCATAACCACTATCCTCTATAACTTAACCCCTGTAACCCCTTACCTCCAACATGCATCAATGTTAATTCTTAACTCATATAACACACTCATAGGATTTCAAACAATCCATACAATGGAATCATGTGTTGGCTCGAGCACTAGTCATTAATCAAGGCTCTTGAGCTCGAGAATATTCAACAATATCTTGAGGCACAACTTGTTTTCCTTCCTCGACCATGGTCAAGATCCTATGATATATATAACTTAGTTCAAAAAACCTCCTAATAGAGTCCATATATTCCAAATTTGATGCTAAAAACCCCTTAGTTGATAGGGCTTGTGTTATGGTAATTTGCAGGTGTTGTTCATGGTGGTTGATCCTAAGAAGTGATGTTTAGGGTATAAGGTCCAATTTTTTACCTCCCGGCCTAACCATGGCATTTGAGATCAAGAAGGTTCAGTTAGGGATTAAGACCCTTATTTCCCCCTTAACCTACATGTTAATCCCTCAAGCCCCATTTCTATTGTACTTGTATCCCTCAAATAGTCCAAAAATAACCTACAAGGGTCCTATGTGATGGCTCAAGGACTCGTCCAACACTATATCCTGAGACGTTGTGTGGGTTGTAGTTGTTGTTCATAGAATTTAAGCCTAATAATGTTCACTTAGGGAAAAAGTCCCTTATTTCTCTCCCTTGACCTTGGTTATACCTTGAGACCCATTCTTGGTTCAAATTAAAACTAACTTATTCATGGTGCCCAAATTACACTTTGAGGTGAATGATATGTTACATAGGTCATGGAATAGCTAAGACCCATCCATGATGAATAAGACCTCATAATGTCACCCATATTCAACTTGGATTCCAAAGACTCCCTAGAGAGGACTCATGTCATGGTTTTTAGGTGTTTTCGATGGTGGTTGAGCTTGAGAAGATTTATTTATGGCTTTAGGCCGCTATTTCCAACTTTCCATGTTTATTCCTCTACACCCATTTTCAATGTACAAAAACTAATCGTGATTCCTATATCCCTATTAAAGGCCAAAGTTCTGTTATGTTGGTTTGAGGACTTGTTCAAGGCTCTTGAGCTTCAAAATCTTCAACAATATTATAAGGCACTTGTTTTCATTCTTTGATGATAACTAAGGTCTTGTGACCCATTCATGGTCTTGTGTGGTGACCTGAGGACTTGTTCATGGTGCTTGAGTTAGATATGATATGTTTGGGGCTTGAGTTGTTACTTCCCTCCCTTGACCATGGTTAAGGGATTGAGGATTGTTTCCCTACCACAACCATGGTCAAGGCCCCAAGACCCATATGTAGTATGAAAAACATATAAATGGCACTCATTTCCAAATATTAGTCCAAATACATTGAAGTGAGAGCTCATGTCATGGTTTCTAGGTGTTTTTCATGGCACATGAGCTTGAGAAGGTTCAATTATGGCTTAAGTCCTTTACTCCCCCCTTAACCAGTTTTATGTGTTAAGACCCATTTCTAGGGAACAAAACCTACTCATGGCACTTGTATCCTACTTGGAGGTCTTCAAGGAAGCCTTACAAATGAGTGAGTGTTGGTTTGAGGACTTATTCAAGGCTCTCAAGCCTAAAAATATTCAACAAGATCCTAAGGTACTTGTTTTTCTTCCTCAACCATGGTTAAGGCCTCTCTACCCATCCTTACTGCTAAAAACTTCCTAATGGTGTCCTTATCCAACTCTGATGCTAAGGACCCCCTAGAGAGGGATTGTGTTGTGGTTTCTAGGTGTTGTTCTTAATCAATGTAGTTAAAACATTAGTAATACCAAAAGTCATGAGTACTAACCACCAATGTTTCTCACTATAAATGATTTTAGTGAACACAAGCAAGCAAGCAACCACCCTTTTTCTAGGAGTCCGCCATGAGTTGTGGTAATCTATTTTTTAAATTTTCCTAGGACCTTGCAAATTTTCCTAGGAGGCTGCCAAGGCATAAATTGTCGAATGCCCTTAGGTGTTGCGACATTCCATGATAAATTATTTTGATTGGAGAGTTGATGAAATGGTTGAATGTTGTGAGAGAAATGTTGAATGACTTTTCTATAGAAATTCATGCCACCAAGGATTAATAAACTCTTTATATATGTAGTATTAGAGGGATTGGACCAACCCTGAAGGACATTGACCTTGGCTAGATATGCATTCACACTAGAATTAGCAATACCAAAAGTCACGAGTACTAACCACCAATATTTCTCACTAAATGCTTTTAGTCAACACAAGCAACCAACCACCACACTATTTTTTTTTTTAATCTTTGAAGGACTATAGAAACTCCATACCATGCTATGGAAACCACCCTTTTCCTAGGAGGCTGCCATGAGTTGGGGTAATATATTTTGCAATTTTTCATAGGACTTGCACCTAGCCCCATTATTCTATAGGTTTGGGGTAATCTCTCTCTCTCTCTCTCTC
>ML795089.1:132795-190450 GCA_009831015.1 Picea engelmannii
AAATATAAACAAAAAACAATATATATATTATATAATATATATTAATTAACTTAAAAATAATAATAAAAAAACATTATTAAAACAAAACAAAACAAAACACCATTCAAAACTCATAACACTAAATCCTCGCGCCCATTCCATTCACAACAATAACCCCAAACCTCACACCCATTCCATTCACGACAACAACCACAAGGAGCAGCCAAACCCCGCACATGAGTGGAGACCGAGATCCGAGACTGACGACATCCGAGACCAAGGCCATCTGAGACTGAGGGAATTGAGACCGTTGAGGGTCATTCGAGATTGAGGGCAAGTACACGTGAGACCATCGAGGTCCATTCCAGACCAAGACTGAGACTTGCACGCAAGACCAACAAGGGCCATCCGAGACTTAGGGAAAGGAGGGAAATAATGGTATGTGATTTTAGATACTCTAACCTTGATTTTAGTGATATATGACATTGTTTCATTGATTCTATCCGGGTGACTGTTGATAAAAAACCTTGAATACAAAGTTCCCTTGTGATAAGAATACTTTGGATTTGTGATAAGAATATTTTGGAATTTCTCTATTAGTATGGAGTGTTGCAAGGATGGCATGTTCTTAGGTAGAATACCACGGGTTTGTTGCAATGGATATGTGGTTGGATTGCTAATGTTAACAACAAGACATGTTGGAGGTTCCAAATTAGTATCACTATTCTTACATGTATTCATGATCATGGTTTTCTTTCGCACTATACACTTTTTATTTGAATTAGTGGATGTTTGATGATGACCACACCACATTCCATATGTGGGTTTCTTGAAACTAGTATTTTGAGAACCTTATCTCTATTGTTTTTGCTTCCAATGGAACTTGGAAGATTGGAATTAGATGTCATTTTAAAAAAGTGATTGAAGAAATTTTGGGCTACTCCTTTGTTGGGTCCACTATATCTCTTGAACTTCCCTTCCAAATTCATTGCAATAAGCATCACTAAACTTGTTCATAGTTAGGAATTCCATTTCTTACATAAGGTACTAGTGCAAGAATGCATTGATTTTGAGAACCCTCAAGAATTTAGGGATTCTATCATTCACCTGAATCAATGTTTGGTGGTACTTTGCAATGAAGTTTAGAATAAACTAGCCTTGCTTTAAGTACGATCTTTGTCACTGTATGTATGCATCATCAAGGTGTCCCATGGGATAGAAGTTATCTTTCAAGGTTGTCTTAAATTCTTCCCTCATGGTGATGGACCACTGTTCTTATTCTATCTGATGGGTAGACTATCACCACCATAAAATTTCATTTTCAACAAATTTGAGAGATACAACAACATGAACTTATTAAAACTATTGAAATCAATGAAGATCCTTGTAGAGGATCTCACCAGTCAATTGAATCTAATAAAGTTTCCTCTTAAGTGGATGCTATTCATACACTACCAAATTCTCAATATACTCCAAATTCAATTAAAAAAATAAAAATCTAAATGCATCAAACCAAGCCTTAGTAGATGGTGTTCTTTTTTATTTGTAGAATGATATTACTCCTAGAGGTATTATAGAAGATGCCAATATACCAGGATAGCTTCTATAACATAATTGATGAGAACTAGGTGACCACCTTTTGATATCCACCTGATTGCACCAGAGATATACTATTTTTTAAATATTTGATCTTTAAGAGATCATCAATCTTGGGTAGAGGGTACCAATCTTTCCAAGAAACATGCCCTATCCAGGACTCTTCCATGCAACTATGCAACTTATGAAACAAGACTTTGATGATATTCTAACTTTATATTGAGATTACTAAGGAACACAACACCATAAGTTATGGAAGACTAAGTCATTGGAATTTATGGAAGACTAAGTCATTGGCATTTATGAAGACCGATGTCTAAACAAGTCCATTGGGATAAATATATGCACTATTAATTCTTGCATTTAATTATCAATCAGGGATCGTAAGATTCTAGGTGTAGGCATAGGAAACATAGGATCAGAGCCTAGTCTACCCTAATATAAAGTCGACAAAACAATCTTCAAACCCACATTGCAGGAAATTAACACTAAGGATTCATTACTGGGACACAAGAATAACTTAGTGCTATAAAGGATTAGATCACAGTATTTCATGCACTCAGGGTGATGTTCTTGTGAATAATCGTGAGTATCTTACTTAAGTTTCCTATCCTTCAATGGATTCCATTAGTGATTAAAAAGATAATCAAATGGCTAAAAATTAGGTAATAGGAAATAAGATCTAAACTCAAACTTTGTGCTCAATAAAATGCATCGATCATAATGAGCAAGCAATGAAAAGGAATGGGAAATAATGGTAATGCAAAAATACAAAGTGGAATATTGGATTGATTTTCATTTAGTTATGGCGCTTGAGAGCATTCGACCAAACAATGAATGATAACAAATCATGAAGGATATAAGAAATGAGTGGAAATGTGTTCTATAGTAAGAATAATAAGAAGCAAAACACACATAGATTTGCGAATAATAAATGCACTTTAAAATATATGCTTTTGTGTTTTAATGTATACATGTAAATGCAAACGTTCAAACAAATACTAAAGCTTTGTTTTAATATGTTTTGACACAACTGAAAGGAAGGTGTAATTAATGGATTGGGATGCATATTTGAAAGGGAAATTTGATCAATGAAGGAAAGTAATTAAAAGGGAATTCAATGGTAGATGTGTATATAATGAAATAGGCATGAAGATCTTTGGTTTAAAAGAATGCGCTAGCTGAAAAAGAGACACCAAAAACATAATACTCTTTATGAGGATTGAATGTGGGAATGTGTGGGTTTATGAAAGCGATTGGAGGTAGTTTGAGAGCTATTTGGAAAGTGTATCTTTGTAGCAATTTTAGCAACAAATAATTAGTAGAGTGATCAGATAAGAAAAGAAAAAATTAAAGCGATGTGTGAAGCAATTGAACTGTTGGTCAAGTAGTCATTAAATTCAAAGACAGAGTAGCATGAAAACTCATAAATTGAAAGCATATAGAAAGAGATTGAACTAAATCAAATGCAATGTATCAATGCCTTGAGTGAGAGGGTGTTGATTTGAGTTTTATCTATTACGGATCAATTTGTAGAATACAAACTAATTGCAGAATGCAAACACACAATATATAACTTTCAAACTAAACAATAATGCAAGAAGAAAAGAAACTAAATGTAAAGCTAATATACAAAGAAAATAAAATATAGCAACACTTACCACTCTAAGGGGCCCTTCCCAGGAGACTAGTGCTGCTAAAAAGACTCAGATCAAATGGAGATGGTGTCCAATGTTGCAACAACAATCAATTCTTCACTGAGATAAAAAACTTTGTTTTTACATGGCTAACAACTCAAAGCTTTCTCACAAGAATAAATCTCTCATTTACAAAATCTTCATGAAACTAATGGCTCTTTATCATAGCCCTATGAGGATAATTTATACATGAAAAATCATTGAGGAGTGGATGGGACCGAAACCAAATGCTCAGATTTCAAATTTTACATTTTTTAGGCAGAAATCCCAAAAATTTGGGTTTTATTGTAATTTGGGCAGGTTCGAGTTAGGGATCCACCCATATATTCCAAAATAATTCTCATTTTGAAACATTTCTCGCATATTACTCAATTTTCCACATTCTAGACAAAACCCATTTCGTAGAATTTCTAGATCTGATGCCATCTGCATGAAAATCGAGGCGCAAGTTGGCAATTTGAGATTTTTACTATTTTTGGCATAATCATTTTCCCTGAGCTGGAGGTCCACACATGTGATATGGGTGAATTCTATCTCATGTGTCCGCATGTAAACATAATTCTGGACAAAACCCATGTCCCCGATTTTATTCCTAAATTATTTCAACTTTTTTGAACTATTTCTAGTACCAGATGATTGTTGATGTTGGTACCGGATGAGCACAACATTGTTACCGGACGAGTGCAGAATTGGTATCGGACGAGATGAGTACTGGATGGCATGGAGTGTGGGTACCAGATGACATGGAGTGTGGGTACCAGATGACTTTGCAGGTACCGGTTGACTGCAGAACCTTCTGGTACCGGATGACCTCCAGTGCGGGTACTGGATGACTTCCAGTGCAAGAACATATTGTTTGGACATAGAAACAAAATATTAAACCATCATCGGATTTTTTTTTGTATAATCATCCTTTTAATCACTAAAAATATGGAAAATTATGTATTAACCACATAGGATGAATAACAAGAGATAATGGAGGTTTATGGTGCAATTAGGGATATATTATGGATGAAATGCAAGGAGAAGGTGTAATGATGAGTGTATTTGTATGGCGGAAAATATGAAAAAAATGGATCCCAACAAAGTCCACACATACCCACTACATTTCCTAAATAAGAATTCACACATTTATGACTTGTGAGCTAAATAATATCACAAAACTTCATTTTTTTGGGGATTGGCTAATTTCTATAGATTATTTATTCCAAGATTCTCACACTTGACCAGATAATTTAACCGAATCTTAAGAGGGAATTTGAGGAAACAAGGCTTCATCATCTAGACCAAGGTGCAACAAAATGTTTTTGAAGAAGTGAATATGTTGAAGCTATGCACTACACCTATGCTTACACTACTATATGTTGCTCATCCTTTTGATATAGAAGATGATGCATATGACTACGGGATATGTATTTTTCTGACACAACAATGTCATTCCATTGTGTTTTACTTAGAGACATTCAATGACACAATCCACAACTTTTGAATTTATGATAGAGGGATGTGCTCCATTGCTTGAGTAGTTCACTAGTGGAGACACTATGTATAGGGAAAACATATTGTTATTCAATCTAACCATAAGCCACTACAGACCTAGAGAAAAGTTGAGAACACACCACATATGAAATGGAATTTCTTATAGCAATTCCAATTGGTTATCAAACATTTACATTGAAGAGATAAAAATGTAGACTACTATTCAAGTCGACCACCAATAACATTCAGAGTGGTTCTTAACACAAAAAGGTGTGATATAGAACATTAGCAAGAGTTCTACAATACACACATAAATTTTGTGAAAGTTTATGCAACCATTCAATAAGGATGCCACACTACCTACACAAGACTTATTATTAATTCGATTGATTTTCATATGAATAAAGATCTTTTGTATTGACTTGATAGGATGTGCTCACTTGCAAGTGAACCTATGGATTTGTTGATTTGGTAATATCATTTTTTCAAGTTGGTTGGGCATTTTGTCACATCAAATATAGTTGCAAATTTACAACAACATTTTTATTCGCCATGTATGAGGCATGTTTTTGAGCACCACCTTAATTTTTTTGTTGCATGTTCGATTTCTAAATTGAAAACTCACCATTTAGGTATGTACAATCTTTTGATTATGTCCTCTAGATATTATGGATCTGTCAGTGTAGGTTTATGGTTCACCAATGGATAAATTCTAACATGAATGTATGGTTCACCATATCCATAAGAAAATGATGGTTCCTTTTCCATCCTCATGCTAACATATTCACCTCATGATGGTATTTATCATTGATCTTAGTACATGTAAAGAAATATTGCATCTTATTAGATTTGCAAAACTAAATTGAAAATTGCATTTTGAAAAGCATATCATTTATTGGGAATTGAATTTAGGACTTTTCATTGTGTTCATATTCATTTATTGTACTTGCTGAGTCATAACATCATTAGTTTCACGACTGCACCTTTTTGAGTAAGCAAGGCCACTAAAAGTAACACTTATAATTTAAAATTGATTAGTAATGATTTTATTTTCTAGGGTGCACAAAATAGCTTAGGATTTAGAGCCTTGGAATAGGATTTTGTGAGTAAAATTCTCTAAGGCTATTAAATCAACATATGTGTCTGACTAAGGGAGTGGAGAAATCCATTGTATAATCGGTAATATCAGGAGGCTCCGCTTACACTAGAGTTAAGAATGAGGTCACGTGAGTTTGGTTGAAGGGATATCCCCTCGATTACCTTCTTAGCATCATCTATATTTCTGGGGATCTATTCGTATATGGGGATCTTGCTAGTACCTTTACCTCTGTGAGAGGTGGTGTTTTCGATGTTTTGGGCTTTGTTACCCTGCCCATACGGTGGATCTGACTTACGATTGTTCACCTGTGCATTGGTTATATCGTGGTTTCTTAGTTGCTTGACTCAGGTACCACATAGGTTACTTTAAGGGGTTATTCTGCAGGTACCCTAGGTCAGATAAGGGTCAGACAACACACAACCTTTATGGAGGATTACCTCTCCGGGGGGATCTGACCAACTGGTTGTTAAGCCCACAAGGGCCCTTATAAATGATAATGTTACCTTTGATCTTTAGCAGAGGAGTCTTAGGCCCCTCTTGGGCAAGGCATACCTACTTTAGAGAGGGAGGCCCCTTTCAACCACTTTATCCTATTTGTGTGCATATTGGCCTTTTGTTTATTTTACTTTCATGTTCTCTTTGATTACTAGTTTGCCTTCTGATTTTTTTTTTATATCACGAGTCTTCAGTCATCGTGGAGCCAAACCAAATTCCCTACAGGCATCGCCACTTGTTACAGTTACCACCACATTTTGACTCTTGAGTCTTTTCCTTCTAAAAGGCATAAAGTTATCATACATGGTACATACACCTCCACTTACCAAACTTGTGATCGTACGAGGATGAGTACTGAATCAAGTCAGAAAGATAATGGGAGTCCTTCAAATCCCATACCCACTATAGTCAATGATACTCCTTCAACACCTTCAACCACTATGGTTGTAGTGCCAAAGGTTCCTATCATCACACCTATCTGTTCTATAGTGAATACTCAACCTATAGCCACGACATCTTTTGGGTCCCTTTATCACTTGTCGGGCTACAATATTTAGTCCATCCCTATATCATTTGGAAAATTTTGGGAGTAGTCTAAGATACCTCTTTTTTTTCCTTGAAAATAACTCTTAGTAATACAATAGTTGTAGCATAAAAAAACAAAGTGATGGATTGAGACTAGTGCCTATTGAAATTGGGCAAATGGAGTCAATAAATAAATCATGAGGGTTAAAAATAGATTAATGGGAGTGGTGAAAAGTGTTGTTACAACATGCCAAACCTCACCATGAATGCTTGATTAGATTGTTGGAAATTAACAAAGTGGAGGCCCTTACAAAGGTGCTCTACTTATGCACATGCTAGGCAACAAAGAGTGATCTTATCCCAAGTTCAAAGGCACAATGAAACCTTTCATTGAAATGATATGACACAATGCTTCAAACCCATAAATAAAAACAACAAAGAAATGAATAGGTATAACCTCATTTAATCATTTTCCTCATACAGCTGGCTGCCCCACTATAATATCCTTATTACAACAGAATTATTAGATGTTTCCAGCACATAAAATTAGCAAGATAAGTCTTTCCATCATTCATAATTTTTTTATGTGTTTGGTTGGTATTTACATCCTCTTTTTCAAGGTATTCCTGAATTTGTATAGTGTTGGGATACAAATTTTGCATACACTTTGAAAGGAATGTGTCCTTATGTATTTCTTTCAATGATAAAGCATTGTCAAGAGTGATAATAGACTAGATACTAGTTCCAAATACTTCTTCATCATCAACTTGTCCTACCCACAATGGTATTTTAGTTTCAATAAAAAATTTACTAGGAGGATAGAGAGCAAGTCTCTTTTGGGACAATCCTTAAGAAATTTTCATGTCCCATATTCCATAACCAATGTAAGTATCTATTGTAGCTAACCATGATCTTCCAATGATGATGGGATTTCCATTAATGAGTTTATCCTCGGGTTACAACATGATAAAGTCTAATAGATATTCCTGGGAGCCTATTGAGATTATCACATCTTATAATATTCCTTCAAGGATGGCAATAGACATGTCTATCAACCGAAGTATAGTGGGTGTGCGTCTTAATAATTCTCTCAAATTTAATTGAGGATTGTCTCCTTGTCATTACATTGATTGCAACCCCTAAATATATCAAGGTATTTTGGATTAAGTACATGTTTATGTAGACATCTACTACAAGGATGAATAGATTAGAATTAATAGGGGCCTTACTATCTATATATGGGTCATCACAATCCAATGCAATATTAGCCTTCAATTCAAAACATAAATTATTCAAGCCACAAAACCTACCTTTCTGCCTCCATTCACAAATCAATATCAATTATGGAGATGATATTTACAAGATTTCATTGAACAACATTTAGATCCATTTCCATAGGATATAGAGTATTTGGGAGTGAAAAATATTCCCTCACATCATGAGATCAACAAGCTACCCTAAAACATTAATTGTGGGTGGATCTCTTTTCGTTATTCTAGGTCTCTTGATGCATGGTTCCTTGATACTTTTTTTGTATATCGGAACATATTTGATAGCTTAAAGGATTGGAATTTTGATAGATAGAGTTTTTAGTTATCCTAAGAGTTTAGTTTTAAATTGGTTTTATGTCCTCTTTTGTTCAATCCTCTTTAGATAAGGCATTTTTTCTTGGTGCATCTTATTGAAAAGGAAACTAGGTTTCTTCTTGGACATCTAGATTCTATGTCCTTAGGTGGATTTTATTTCTCTTTCTAGCTTTCAACATTATCTAGGAGTTTCTTCTACGCTCCCACAATGTATTGACATTGGATGTATCTTTTAGTCCCATTGACCTACTTTTGTGGTCATTTATTGGACATTAATAACATTATCTTATCTTATCTACATCTCTAGCAATTGTTAACAACTGACCATGTATGCCTTTTAAATTTTAACAAGTTGTTTGGGATTGAATCACCCTCTTCCATCTTTATTAGGAATCCACTAAAGTAGGTTGGTCGACTAAAGGAGAAAAAAACATTGGCGTTGTCAATGAAGTACTTCCAAGAGAGACCAAGATCACAATAAGTCAATGAAATATGTTACATGAAGCATTTCAAATAAAGATGGTATAGTCTTATTACAAAGTTGGTTTGTTTGCATGCTTGACTCCTAGATTAATTAATGTGTGTTGTTTGTTCTCCTTAGTTAGCCTTAGGATTGAGTCTGTGTCTAATGGCATCAGTTCCAGGGTATTCCAACTAGCATCATGTCCTATTACCGCCACTTGTTGGCATGTGTCATTTGACTCCAAACATGCCCCTATAATGCCCAGATAGTATACCAATAGTAATAGAGCATAGTAAAATTGTGAAAGAGTAACACTATGGTAATCATTATGAGCTTACTGTGATACCAACATGATACTAGTAATGAACTAGTGTTACATCTTGATTGAATGACTGTTTTTGTCATTAATGGTGTTATAGGACGTACAAGAAAACATGTATTTGTTAGATCTATCTTCATTGAGTGAGGGAAGTTTAGGTAGAATAGAGGAAAGTGAGACATCTAGTAGGTCTAACAGGCGGAGATCAACTAGATGTGACAAGATCAGAAGAAAATTCCATAGACGCATGGAATTTTTTCTTGTGAAAGGGGGATCATGTTCTTATGATCATGAGAGAATAGACAACATCGAGGTTTCCTTGAGGTACAGACATATAGTGAAACGATGGGTACCCAAGGATCTTCCTGAAATAAACACTGGTTTTTGTGTAAACGAAAGGATATACCAAATTGATCCATCGTCATTACATGGTTTGGGGATATTTTCCATGGATGGCATAAAGTTATGTTATGATGGATTAAATTATTTTATGGAGTACATCGGACCCTGTTATATCTACAAATATTGGATACGAATAATCCAATATACAAAAATTATGCGAAGATATGGAATGGATGAAAATTATATACATCTAAAAGAAAATGATCAAAACAAAGGAGAAACTATCTATATTGATGGAAGGCCAAAAGAAACAGGGAATATTGTAGGGTTTACAAACAATACATGAGCCACAACCACAAATAAGTGACCAATTGTGTATTTGATGGGCGTGAAGGAAACTGTGTATTCATATGTGCAATAAAATCAATAGCTGCAGTGGAAGAGTTATTGATTGATTACAATTTGAATCGAATAGATACATATGTTAATGATAACAATTCTAATTTTACTGTAATGTGGTAGGATGATCGTGGTAAATCAAAAGCAACCTTAGAATAGGTAAACAAACAACAATTTTCGAATTTCATTTAGTGTTCATTTTATTTCTGTGGCAATCATTTTTTTTTTTTTTACATAACTGAATTATCATTTATTTTGTTGAATATGTAGTCGGTGAGACATGATGTTGATGATGATTCACTCGACGAAAGGGATTTGTATGAATCCCCCGACCCTATGGTTTTAATTAGAAAAAATATCAATAAAGAAAACAAGGAACTATCTCACTTGTTAGATATTCTAGATCAAACTCCTAAGGTCGAAGAAAGGATCAAAGAAGTTATGAAAAGGCTTAAGACATATAAGGTAATAACCATAATTTCAAATGGTGTTATTTTTATGTCATAAGATCAATTATGAAAGCTTGATTTTTAACTTTTACATTATCTAGACGAAAACATGTTTTCTTTCTTATATAGAGATTTTTGTATTTTGTTGACAACGACATGCATGGTGTTGGTAGTAGTGGCGCTGCACAGACACCATAGGGTCCCGATGCAGGCCCTCATATAGCTACTAGGACGCGGCTATTCAGATCTCCACCTTCCACACCATTAGGTGGGAGCCACAACACGCACACCGAAGAAGCGACCACACATGTAGGCTCTGGAGGTGGTGACGAAGATGAGGCCAATGATTTGTCAGAGAAAGGTGTTCATTTCCTTTGGTTTTGCAGATTGAAGGGGAAAGAGAGCTGGAAATTTGAATTTTCTATGAGGTTGGGAAATGATGCTGTGTGCATGAGTTTGATGGTAGTTTAGAAAGAATTGTCCACAACTGATAATCCTTGGAGTTTCCAGCAGGGAGATTTCTTGACTAGTAGCACTAGATACCTGCAGAGAAATGGAACAGACAGAGGGAATACATGGCAGAGAAATGTGTTCATTTCTTTGGGTTGTGCTGGCTGAAGGGGAAAGGGATATGGAAATTCAGATATGCTATGTGGTTGGGGAACTTGAGAGCTATTTAACCAAATTTTGTGTGTTTTAGCTTTGGCCTAGAACTCGTCCTTATGGATTCATAGCCCTGGCTCAGGGGTGACCTGCTATTGAGAGTAAAAGAACAATATTGTCTATGGTTGGGAGGATCATCCTTGGTATGCAGCCAGTTGGTGAATCTTTACTTGAAAAGATAAGTGCTCCCTATCATGTGTTTTCTGTATAATGTATATTATGCTATGTATTTAATTATCTCTGAGATATGTATTTATAATGTGCTTGTCTGTTGGTTATTTGCTATGTATGGCACACTATTTATTTATTTTATGTTGTAGCATGGATCTTGATTAATGCATGTGGGTTTTTCATGCTTGATTTCAGATTAAATGTTATTAGAATTCAAGATCAGTTCAGAAGAAAGTTTTTGGAGTAGCGTGACCAGCTTATGGGTGGATGGGTACGTTAAATGTTGGTATCACTCCCATCCTGTGCATGTCTGGGTACGTTACAACCCTAGACATCCAAAAATATAACTCTAGAAGAAGAAGCACTAAAATTCATGTGGGCCCCATTTTGGTAAGTTGGTACATCAACTTCCCAAGGTCGTAACTTTTGCATACAATCTCTGTTTTAGGCGCACAATAAGCTTTTGGAAAGGTATATTCAAGAATTACACATTATACCATCACACTCTAACTTCATTTATAGTGTGAGTGTGGCAGGACCATTTTTTTTTTTAGGGCCTCAAAAAAACCCTGGAAGTTTAGGACCTGAAAAAACTATAAAAAAACTACCAAGATAAAAAAACGTAACTGTCAAGATGAAAGTTGTATGTGAGCCAGCTGGAAGAGGTGGGTGGCCATCGATACCCACTTGGATCAATCCTCCCTCCTTAGGAAGTAATGGTCTCCATTGGGTTGAGTTCCCCATAAGATGAGGAAGCTTCTGCTGAATTTGGCCCCGGGTGAGCCACTTGCCTTGGTGCAAAAGTTTCCTCACTTTGACAACACAATAAATATGAAGCTTTTGTTGGCAAGTTCCCTTGACTTTTGTGTCCACGATCTGATCAGTGGATGTCTGTTCTATGCATTCAGGGTTGAGCTCTTTCAGTGTCAAGTGTTCTGTTATCTCTAAGGTGTCCAATAAGGGCATAAAGTATCACTGAAGGAGGTCCACATTAAACACTGGGTGCAAGCCAAGGAAGGGGGGAATGTTGAGCTCAAAATCATTGTCACCCAAAAACATGGTGATGGAGTAAGGTCCATAACAGAGTGGATGAAGCTTCTGATGGGCCCCTGTAAGAAGTTATTTCTCCAAGTGTAAACAAACTTTATCTCCCACTTGAAACTTGTGTGGTAGACGATGTTGATCATGGTGATGCTTGTGCTTGGAATTGGACTTCTGCAAAATATATTGAACCTGTTGGCAGATGTGATGAATTCGTTCAATGAATCAGGTGTCTTTTTCGGCTTCAGTTTGCACATGGGATGATTTGACCTCTGTGGAAGCAAGGGGTAGTGCAACATACATGGGGTCCAATGGTTGAAATCCCATCCCCACATGAAAGGGGTTGTGGTTGGTGGAGCTATGTATGGTTTTGTTGTAACTATATTGAACATAGGGAAGACTCTCATCCCATGTGAGTGGGTTCTTGGAATTGTACATGCACAAATTATGCACGATCATCCTATTGATGACCTTGGTTTGGCCATCCATTTGGGGGTGGAAGGATGTGGATTTGATGGGCTTGGTGTTCAGCCATGACCAGAGGCTCGACCATAATGTGTTGAGGAATTGACTATCCTCATCGAAGATGATGGTTTGTGGTATCCAAAAATGTAACCACACTTGTTCGAAGAAGAGCTTGGCAATGGCCTCTATTGTGATGCTCTTCTTGTAGGAGACCATAATCACCATCTTAGAAAATTGATCAAAAACCATGAAAACACAACCATTTCTCTACTTGGTTGAAGGAAGGTCCGACATGTAGTCCATCGAGATGGATTCCCAGGGCCTGTAGGGGGTAGGAAGAGGGGTGTAAATGCCTTGTTTCTTAATGGCCAGTTTGGAAATGGTGTAGGTCGTGCAGGACTTGATATAGTTGTTGACATCTTGTCGTATTATTGGCCAATAGAAATGTTGTTGCAACACTGCCACTGTCTTCCATATGCCAAAGTGTCATGCCACCTGACTTTAGGGGGCTTCCAAAATTATCTTTGCTTGCTCACTTGATGGAACACAGAGATGGACGAGATGGCACAACAACTCGTCTTGTAGATGAAAATCAATGACAATTGTGTTTGTTCCCAACATCTGGTAGGTAGTAGTGAAGTCATGTTCTTTCTCGTAGAGTTGGGGTCATCCAGAGTTCTCATGTCCTCAGGTGTGTAGAACCATGGTTAGTGTGACAACTGGAGGTTGGTTGAGGCATTCAACGACGTGGTAGGCACTCCCTATATTATACTTGATGTTGAGATGGAATTGATGCAAGTATGTGGACCACTTTTGATGGCGTTCATTCTGCAATTTACCTTTTTTCTGCATGAACTGTAGAGGCTTATGATTAATGTGGATGATTGTCTCCTTCCAAAGAATGTAATGATTCCATTGGCGACAGACTTGTACAATGGAGTACATTTCTTTTTCGTAAGTGGGGTACTTACGAACAATATCTGATATCATCTCACTATGATAGGCCACGGGATTTCCATGTTGAGTGAGAACTGCACCCATAGCATAGTCTGAAGCATCTGTCTCAATCTCAAATGACTACTACAGGTCGGGTGATGAGAGAATTAGGTTTGATCACAAGCACTGCTTCAAATCATCGAACTCTTTCTGTTGCGACTAACCCCACATGATTTTTTCCTTGCCACCACCCTTGGTCACTTGGCTAAGGGCCCATGCAATGTAGGAGAATCCCAACACGAACTCGTGATAGAAATTGGCAAGGCCTAAAAAGATTCGAAGCTCGGTGAGTGTGGTTAGGGTTGACCAGTCACAGATGACCTAGATCTTGGCTAGATTGACCTAGACCCCATGCTCATAAACAATGTAGCCTAGGTATTGGACCTTGTTCACACTGAAGGAGATTTTTTCCAAATTTGTATATAGCTTGTGTTGCCGCAAAGTGTGCATAACCTACTCAATGTGTTGCAAGTGTTCCACCCAATGCTTGTTGAAGATGAGGATGTCATCCAAATACACCACCAAAAAATAATTGGTGAAAGGCTGCAAGATATCGTCCATCATCCTCATGAAAGTTTCTAGGAAATTTGTCAAGCCAAAGGGCATGACCAACCATTCAAAAAGACCTTCTTTGGACTTGAAGGCAACCTTCCATACATCGATCTGCTCTATTGGGACTTGGTGGTATCTGAACTTCAGATCAATCTTATTGAAGTATTTTCCCCCCTTGAGCTAGTCAAGGAGATTTCCAATTCAGGGAATTGGGTACTGGTTCCTGATTGTGATTTTATTAAGGGACCGATAATCAATGCAAAGTTACCATGACCCATCTTTATTCTGTACAAGCACGACGAGGCTTCCACAAGGTGATGATCTTGGGAGAATGTGCCTCATTTTGAGTAGTTCTTGGATATGGCGCTTGATTTCCTCATTTCCTGATAGAGAGCAGTGATAGACTGACCCATTGGGTAGCGATGTGTCGGGGGTCAAATCGATTGAGTGCTTGACCTGAAAGTTCATAGGTACCTCATTGGGTGAGGAGAAGATATATTTGTATTCCTCCATGACCTTATCCACTTTCTTCTTCTGTGTGGAGAGCCTTGTTGTAGAGGCCATGGATGTGGCAACAACCTTCCGCTCACTTTGAGCGCAAATCATGAAGAGGACAAACTTCCCAGTATGAGAGATGACCTTCTTGCATTTCTTGGAAGAGATCAAAGAAATGGTGGTAGATGGGACTACCTTTGGTATCATGTATAATTCCCTGTCCAAAGTTATGATAACACTACGAGGCCTAGACTCATAAACAACATGATGTTTCCACAAATAAGGTTGGACCAAAATAAAATCTCAAATTTCAAGGGGGGAAACATTACACAATACCTCATCTTTGGAGGGCTTGATGCCATAGGTTAGGTGACACTGTTGGTTGACGCAAAGATCTATTCCTTGGTGGAGCCATCCGATGGTATACAACTGCTGGTGTGGTGATGTCAACAGGGCCAAATGCTTGAAAACCTCTGCTAATATGAGGTTCTTATGGTTACCGCTATCAACGATGAAGTGCAGCGAAGTACCCTTCACCCACATCGGTGAATGAAAGAGGCGTTCACCTTGATCTAGTTCACCAGGTTCGTCGGGATGGACCTTGGTGGTGGTAGAAATGGTGGCACTGGGTTCTGCATTAATGATCTGTCTCCCTTTTTCTGGTTCTAACTCAGAGTCAGAGCCTGCATTTTATTCAAAGGCTTTCACCTCGACCACTAATGACTTATTTGAGCGACATTCAACAATGTTATGCCAGGGGCTCTTATGGAACTCACACCATTTCCCAATGTCTTTCTTTGTCTTCTCATTGTCCTTCTTTGTTTGCGGTTTTTACTGGTTGTCCTAAGGTTGTCCATCCTTGCTCTGTGCTTTGTTCTGCATGTTGGGGATGTCTTTTCCTTGCTTCTTCCGTGAGGGGTGTTAGAACAAATATTGAAATTTATAAACTTTGTGTCCCTCGCCAATTTTTTTTTTCAAGTTGCGCTAGCTTTAAATCCTTGTGTCACCTAGCGTAATATTTTTAGCCGTAGTAAACCTTTCGCCATTTTTGTCAAGCTTCACTACCGTCAAAATATCAAATCCTTGCATCATATTTTTCAAGGCCCTTCCATCTCTCTTTGTTCACAATTCCTTGATCTTTGAAAATGGTTTTAAAAATGCCAAGTTGCCTTTGTTATATTAAACCAATCTACAATTCTTTTTTATATATAAAATTATATATAAATTGTATTGTTTTAAAATTATTTTATATAATTTTAAAATAATACTTTATTATTTTAAAAGTTTGGTAAAAAGAAAAAAATAATAAATAAAAGGCTTATTTGATTTTTATGCAAAAAATATTGGGCCAATTACCTCACGGGCCAAATCTCCAATTAAAGCACCGATCCAAGCACCTGCAACACAACACAAGTCAATCGATACCAAGCGCCTAAGCGCTAGGCATCAAGTCACATGGAGGAGGAGCTCATGAGGGGGCCCAAAAGGGGTACACTATGCGTCGAACAATTGAGGGAATAAAAACACCTACGAATTCTTTTATCCGAAAAATGTGGGATATATCCCAAATGCAAATAATAATAATAAAATGCAGCAGGTGTCAAGTGATGAACAAAGCTAGTGTCCAAGCATCGACAATACCAAAAAATTCCACAAGCTAGTGTTGTTAACCAAGCACTAAGGTCACGAGGCAAGAGGAGGTGCATCAATTGTTACAAGATTTCTTTAATGGAAAGAGGTTGTGTAAGAGAATCAACCCTGGTGAAGTTTTTTTCTCTTATGGCGCTACAGTCCAAGATGCAATTTTTAGTGGAGAAAGTAATGAAGAGGTCCAGGACCGTCTTCTTCTAGATGTTAATCCACTGTCACTACGATTGGAAACTGTGATGACTGTTTTGATACGAAATTTTTGAAGGTGAATAATCTCTTGGGTATAACACTGCTGGGAAATTGAATCCAGCTGACAAGAAGCAAAAATTGAAGATCAGTGTCAGATGCTCAGATTCTAATAACTCAACATATGAACATTCACATCATCACCAGATCAATGCAAGTTGGACACTTCGAGTCTTCAAACATACCTGATGTTTAACCTTTCACTAATTTCTATTTTTCTCACCGTTTCGAGCACCAGGTTCCACTTCAGGTAATTTGACCATCAGGTGATTTCAAATTGTCACTTCTCATTTTACCCGAATTCCGAAGGTCTGAAGTCAGGGTTCCTCATGCTCTCAAATCCTAGTTCCATAATCATTGTTCCGTGTGGAAAGGTTCCTTTTGGTTTATGTTAATTGCAAGTGTTTCAAGAAGGCTCCTTCTACTTCGCAAGAAATGTGGACATTTGAGAATCCACGGGCTTTGATAAATAGTCTTGAGGTTGCACGTTCCATTATGCCTCTGTTCTCACAACCTTTACAGTTGAAATCACTTTCACTGTTTCTTGGCATCTTTAGTTGGTTACATCATTGCGCGATTTTCCAAATTCGAAAACGCCCAACGATGACAACCTTTTGTTTTTCTTGTTATTTGTGAAGGGGAGAGTATGTTATTTGATGCAAAGAGAGTTTTTCTGAAGTTCCTCCTAACTCTTTTGAGGATCAAACACACACGACTCTAAATATTAATCGAGCACCTAAATTAGAGGATAAGAGGCACATTGGCGATGAGGTGAAAAATATTTCTCTATGGGTGAAAGTGATATGGGTCTTGTTGTCAATGATGAAGTGGGTAAGCCAATAGATCTGGGACTAGTAAGCAATAATATTAATAGACGACCTGAGGTTTCTAGTTTAACCAATGATGGAAATGAAATAGATTCTTGCGCTGTAAGGCTGCGAGTAAATAGAGGAAATAAAAATAGAAAACTTTTGAAATTGGTCTCTAGATATTTGAATGATGACAAATTACATTGGGACCTGGATACTGTGATGAATACATGGGAAAATCCATTAGAGAATATAATTAGAGCTCCTGGAGAAGAATCTTCTACGATACCTGGAGGATCTGTAAATAAATAGAATTGTGGATGATCATTAGCCGAATATTATGGAACAAATCTCACCATTTGAGAAGCGTGTTGATTCTAATATTTCTCTTGGTTTTCATATTGATACTTCTTTTAAACATCAGTCAATTCATGATGAAGTATTTGCTAAACTGTGATTCATTGGCAGTAAGTTTTGCTACATCAGATGGCTCTGGAAGTGAAAATAGTTTGAATCTATCCATTGCTCTATCACAAGGACTTTTTTACTGTGCTAATGATGTTTATACTAGAAATAAAATTGGTAGACCACATGAGGCCTGGCATGAGACTTGTTTGGGAATAGCCTTTTGGTCCAATATTTCCCATCATTACGATCAAATTCGTTGAAGAAGGCTTTCATCATTGCAATGCCAACAATTTTGGACTTCATGGATGTATATTCACAAAATGCATAAACAAAGCAATCATGATAAGTGATGCCATGGAAACTGGAACAATTCAAAGAGGGTTATGTGCTCAAACTTTACTTATCCAGAAAGCATATTAAGAAGCTCGGTGTGGGAACCTCACTCAACCAGTGACATAGCATCGATAGATCTTGTAATTTTTCTTGATGTGAATGGGGGTATGAAGGTACCAATTAACTCCTACAGAGTTTTTTGGAAGAGTCTTGAAATAATTGTTAAGCAGAATGAAGAAACATCAAGCATATTCAAGGCACTCAGTGTTGAGCAAGAAAATATGTGGCAGTAGAGATCCTAAACTTTTGGCATCAGAATCAACAGTCAGATGATAAGAATAGGTGGAAGTGATAAGTTCAAGGTGGACTCTATCTCCAACAAGGACAGTGAATCATGGTATCTGTTTTGATATCATGATAAAATCCTACATTCAGTTCTCGATGGGATAAGTTCGAGGATATTTTTATGTGAAGAGGTCTCTCATATCTATTTTTTAGAAACAAGCATCCCAACTTTTCAGATTTCAAGCATGATAATCAGTAGATCATCTAGCATCTATAGGTAGTCAAATAGATCTAAGTATGCAAGTGGCAGATGATGGCTTCGAGCATTTCAAATCGAGAGAATCAAGCTTCAACATTCCAAATCTTTGGAAAAATGTTCCATAATTATTGCATCTTTATTTTATTTTTAGCATATGGATTGAGTTTGACTCCTAGAAGTCAATAATAGTTTACCAGTTTTATTGATTTATATATATTCTATGAATTGTAATAGGGAAAAGGGGGCAGCCCGAGAGCCTTTTTGGGATGGGTTTGTAATGATAATTTCTTTCAAGAATATACATGACATAAGCAAAGAGATTCTAAACCTAGTTATGTTAAATCTTGTATTTCCATGTTTTTTGTTTTTGATATTCTCATTGATTATTTTTCTTCTATTCATTTATTCATCTAGGTTGTAGTAACTACAATTCAGTGAAATTTCTGTTGTAGTTAACTTTAAAGAATCTATTTGAGAGCAATTTTTCATCTGTTTGGCTATGAGAAAAACAAGACTTGTAGTATGATATCAATGCTTGATTAATGAAGGAAACGTAAATGAATTCATCATCATTATTTTACTGAAAGGAAGACCAGATTTATCAGAATTGGATACGTAAATTTTTGTTTCAGTTTTGTCTATCTCACATATTCTATCCATCCTCATGATTTTAAATGGATTTAGGAGACAAGGTCATGCCTCTTTATCTCTGATTTGTAATGGTTTAAAGGCTCTTTCAAACCTAGATCCATAAGCCTCACAATCTGATCAATCAACCCATTATTATTTTCTTCAAAATGTGCTAATGCTTGACTCTATTACAACCTAGAGTCAACTCTTGAGACACCATTTTTTGGCGTCATTGTCGGGGACGATTTTGAAGGTATATTTATTCACCGGAGTACGACAAAGTCCAGATCTATTTCTTGGTGGTGAACATGGGATAGACATTCAGTTGGCTGCGATCATTCACCTAGCGACTCCTCGGTTCAAAGACTCCACATGATCCACTGGCGACTCCATTGGTTTCAAGATGTCAAGTTCTTTCGTTGCTCGGATTGTTGGGAGGTTTGCTCCTTTGGATTTTACAAATGTTTTTGGTTTTCCAAACGTTGTTCCAGACATTAAATTTTTGGAAGATATCCTTCCTAATTTCAGAGAAGATGTGGGTGACAATCCTGCACAACACTTGTTTGAATTTCATAAGCTTATGTATAAACTGGATATACATCATGAAGATGTCCTCATGAAGTTGTTTATTTTTTCATTGGGAGGAGACGATTGAATCTGGTACAAATCTCTATCTCCTTCCAGTATTTCCTCATTGAAACAATTTCATACATATTTTCATAAACATTGCAAGAGAATCTATTCAAAGGATCTCCTTTTTGAAGATTGTTGCAATAAAGAATTCATAGAACAAGAAAAAAATTTAGAGCAGGAAGATTCCCTTCAAGAAGATCAAGCGAATCTTCATGAAGAGGAAGAAAAAATGTTAAAAAGTTTTCAAGAAGATGAAGAAATGGATGATCTATATTCTCGTGAAATCCAATTGCTTATTGAAGACCATATGCCATCATCTTCTGAAAAAAATGGTTTTGACCATGATCATCTTGCTATTCTTACTTCTTCGAAGGAAATTATTATCCAAGAGCCTTATCAATCTTTTAATGCATTAGTTGATTTGAAGTATAATGAATTGCATGCTATTAAAAAGTCATTTCAGGAAGATCTGCAAGGTGATGGTGATGATAATATTGATGATGGAAATAATTCAAATGTAATTGAAATTGTCTCAGAGGTAATTGTTGTTATAAATACTTATGAAGATCAGGCTGTCAATATTTAGTCATTATTGCCAGAGCATCATGAAAAAAAGATTTTTGAAAGTCAAGGTTCATAATTTTTTTATGAGCATCCTGTTTATGACGAGTATCCAGAGGATCATGAAGAGCATATTTATTTCCCATCATGCATGAAAACATACAATAGTTCTCCTTTGTTTGATAACTATGATGAATGTGATCTTGAATTTAATGAGCAACAAATCGTATCATTTTATTCAAAAGGTGTTATTCAGCTGGAAACCAATCAACAACATCATGAAAATAATCAACCTGTGTATGAAAACGATAAAGAATATTCTTGGACAGGCGATGAAGAAGATAAGGAGGGGTTACTAGAGCAGTTGATCTCTCCTTCCTGTTTATCAACTGTTGAGCAGCAGAATAGTGAGCCCCAATATGACATTCTCGAGCCAGAAAAATAAAAGACCAGCAATGGAGCAAAGAAGCAGTTTCATTTTGATCTGTAGAAGGAGGTATGGGTTGACTGCAAAAATTTAATATATTTTCCTTTCTATGATACAATGACAATTTATATGGAGTCGAAATGGGGCATGGAATTTTTTATCTTCGATTTCTTGAAGGCATAATTTCAAAACTGTAAATACCTGCTTCCAAGATGTTTTTTGAAATTTGCAGCTACTCCTATCATTTTTGTGCTCAAGGATGGAAGCATAATTAAATTTGTTAGTTATATATTTGCTTGGTTGCTTTGGAAATTTTCTTATACTTGAGCAGATCAGTGAAACTAGTTAGAGTAGGTACTATATATAAATAAGCTCGACTTCGAGCATTAGAGTGCAATTGTGGTTTTCAATATGTTTTCAGTTCAATAGTTCGCTTCTCAGTTTGGCATCCAGTATGGTTAAGTTTCTAGGCATGATGACTCCATAGCCCAATGAAGGCACTTGTGAAAAACCTTTTTAGTTTTAGAGAATAAGCAATTTTGGTTTAAGAACAGGTACATGTACAATGAAAGGGTTCAAAGTTTGACAGGGTTGATTTCAATTTGCCCAATGGATGAAGGCACATGGTCTACTGTTCTTGGTGCTTTGCAAGAAATCACCATCCCTAGATGGAACCTATGTTAGAACAAATATTGAAATTTCTAAACTTTGTGTCCCTTGCCAATTTTTTTTGTCAAGTTGCGCTAGCTTTAAATCCTTGTGTCGCCTGGTGTAAGCTTTTTAGTCGCAGTAAACCTCTAAACCTTTCACCATTTTCGCCAAGATTCTCTACTGTCAAAATCTCAAATCCTTACATCATATTTTTCAAGGCCCTTCCATCTCTCTTTGTTCGCAATTCCTCGATCTTTGAAAAAGGTCTTAAAAATACCAAGTTGCCTTTGTTATATTAAATCAAGCTACAATTCTTTTTTACATATAAATTGTATTGTTTTAAAATTATTTTATAAAATAATACTTTATTATTTTAAAAGTTTGGTAAGACGAAAAAAAATAATAAATAAAAGGCTTATTTGATTTTTATGCTAAAATACATTGGGCCAATTACCTCACGGTCCCAATATCCAATTAAAGCACCAAGTCAAACACCTGCAACACAACACAAGTCAGTCGAGACCAAGCGCCTAACACCTGCAACACAACACAAGTCAGTCGAGACCAAGCGCCTAACACCTGCAACATAACACAAGTCAGATGAGACCAAGCGCCTAAGCGCCGGGAATCAAGTCACATGGAGGAGGAGCTTTTGAGGGGGCCGAAAAGGGATGCACTACGCATTGAACAATTAAGGAAACGTTGGCATATAAAAACACCTGCGAATTCTTTCATCCGACAAATGTGGGATATATCCCAAATGGACCAAAAAAAAAAAAAAAACGCAACAGATGTCAAGTACCAAACAAAGCTAGTGTCCAAGCATCGACAACGCCAAAAAATTCCACAAGCTAGCCCTGGTAACCTATCACTAAGGCCACGAGGCAAGAGAAGGTGCAACAGTTGTTACAGGATTTCTTTAATGGAAAGATGCTTTGTAAGAGAATCAACCCTGCCGAAGTTTTTTTCACTTATGGCGCTACAGTCCAAGCTGCAATTTTTAGTGGAGAAAGTAATGAAGAGGTCAAATACCGTCTTCTTCTGGATGTTACTCCACTGTCACTATGATTGGAAACTGTGATGACTGTTTTGATCTGAAATTTTTGAAGGTGAATAATCTTTTGGGTATAACACTGCTGGGAAATTGAATCCAGCTGACAAGAAGCAAAAATTGAAGATCAATATCAGATGCCTGGGTTCTAATAACTCAACATCTGATCATTCACATCATTGCCAAATCAACGCAAGTTAAATACTTCGGGTCTTTAAACATCCCTGATGTTTAAATTTTCACTAATTTATGTTTTTCTCATCATTTCGAGTGCCAGGTTCCACTTCGGGAGATTTGACCACCAAGTGATTTCAAATTGCCACTTCTCATTTTACCCGAAGCCCAAAGGCCCAAAGTCAGGGTTCCTCGTGCTCTCAAATCCTAGTTCCATAATCATTGTTTCGTGTGGCAAGGTTCCTTTTGGTTTATGTTAATTGCAAGTTTTTCAAGAAGGCTCCTTCTACTTCGCGGGAAATGTGGACATTTGAGAATCCACAGGCTTTGATAAATAGTTTTGAGGTTGCGTGTTCCATTATGCCTTTGTTTTCACAACTTTACAATTGAAATTGCATTCACTGTTTCTTGGCATATTTAGTTGGGCACATCATTGCACGATTTGCCAAATTCGAAAACACCCAGCGATGAAAACCTTTCATTTTTCTTGTTATTTGTGAAGGGGAGAGTATGTTATTTGATGCAGAGAGAGTTTTTATGAAGTTTCTCCAGACTCTTTTTAGGATCAAACACACATGACTCTAAATATTGACCGAGCACCTGAATTAGAGGATAAGAGGCACATAGGCGATGAGGTGAAAAATATTTATCTCTAGGTGAAAGTGATATGGGTCTTGTTGTCAATGATGAAGTGGGTCAACCAATAGATTTGGGACTAGTAAGCGATAATATTAATAGAGGACCTAAGGTTTCTAGTTTAACCAATGATGGAAATGCAATAGATTCTTGCGTTGTAAAGCTGCCAGTAAATAGAGGAAATAAAAATAGAAAACTTTTGAAATTGGTCTTTAGATATTTGAATGATGACATATTACATTGGGACCTGAATACCGTGATGAATAAATGGGAAAATCCACCAGAGGATCTAATTAGAGCTCCTGGATTAGAATATTCTCCGATACCTGGAGGATCTCTAAATAAATAGAATCGTGGATGATCATCAACTGAACATTATGGAACAAATTTCACCATTTGAGAATCATGTTGATTCTAATATTTCTCTTGGTTTTCATATTGATACTGATTTTAAACATCAGTCAGTTCATGATGAAGTATTTGCTAAACTGTGATTCATTGGCAGTAAGTGTTGCTACATCATATGGCTATGGAAGTGAAAATAGTTTGAATCTATCCATTGCTCTATCACAAGGAATTTTTTACTTTGCTAATGATGTTTATACTCGAAATAAAATTGGTAGACCACATGAGGCCCAACATGAGACTTCCTTGGGAAGATCCTTTTGGTCTAGTATTGCCTGTTATTAGGATCAACTCTGTTGAAGAAAGCATTCATCATTACAATGCCAAAAATTTTGGACTTCAAGGATGTATATTCACAAAAGACATCAACAAAGCAATCATGATAAGTGATGCCATAGAAACTGGAATAGTTCAAAGAGGGTTATGTGCTCAAACTTTACTTATCTAGAAAGCATAATAAGGAGCCCGGTGTGGGCACCTCACTCAACCAGTGACAAAGCACCCATAGATCTTGTGAATGTTCTTGATGTGAGTGGGTGTATGAAGGTACCAATTAACTCCTGTAGATTTTTTTGGAAGAGTCTTGAAATAACTGTTAAGTAGAATGAAGAAACATCAAGCATATTCAAGGCACTCAATGCTGAGCAAGAAAAGATGTGGTAGTAGAGATCCTAAAATTTTGGCATTAGAATCAACAACAAAGGATAATAATAGGTGGCAGTGATAAGTTCAAGGTGGACTCTAGCTCCAACAAGGACAATGAATCAAGGGATATGTTTTGATATCATGATAGAATCCTACATTCAGTTCCCGATGAGATAACTTTGAGGATATTTTTATGTGAAGAGGTGTCTCGGATCTGTTTTTTAGAAACAAGCATCCCAACTATCCATATTTCAAGAATGATTATCAACAGGTCATCTAGCATCTGTAGGCAGTCAAATAGATCTAAGTATACAAGTGGAAGATGACGGCTTTGAGCATTTCAAGTCGAGAGAATCAAGCTTCAACATTCTAGATCTTTGGCAAATTGTTCCATAATTATTGCATCTTTATTTTATTTTTAGCACATGGATTGAGTTTGACTCGTAGAAGTCAGTAATAGTTTATCGGTTTTATTGATTTATATATATTCTATGAATTGTAATAGGGAAAAGGGGGCAACCCGGAAGCATTTTTGGGCTTGGTTTGTAATGCTAATTTCTTTCAGGAATATACAGGATAGAAGCAAAGAGATTCTAAACCTCATTATGTTAAATCTTGTCTTTCCCTGTCTTTTGTTTATGATATTCTCATTGATTATTTTTCTTCTATTCATTTATTCATCTAAGTTGTAGTAACTACAATTCAATGAAACTTATGTTGTAGTTAACTTTAAAGCATCTATTTGAGAGCAATTTTTCCTTTGTTTGGCTATGAGCAAAACAAGACCTGCAGTCTGATATCAATGCTTGATTACTGAAGGCAACTTAAATGAATTCATCGTCATTCTTCTACTGAAAGGAAGACCAAATTTATTAGAATTGGATACCTGGATTTTTGTTTCAGTTTCGTCTATCTCACATCTTCTATCCATCCTCATGATTTTAAATGGATTTAGCAGACGAGGTCATGCCTCTTTATTTCTAATTTGTAATGGTTGAAAGGCTCGTTCAAACCTAGATCTAGAAGCCTCAAATAGTTGATCAATCAACCCATTATTATTTTCTTCAAAATGTGTTAAGGCTTGGCTCTATTACAACCTAGAGTCAACTCTTGCGACAACAAGGGGTTTGTAGACCCAAACTGTAGCATCTTTTGTTTAAATTTCTCCTCGATTTTGAAAACATATCAATAGGCCATGCCCAAGGAATAAATGTACAAAAACTCTATTTCTGTCTGGATGTATCTATGTAGAACGCCACGGTACTTAAGCACCAAATGTCTCTCATAGTCTTTGATACCTAGCTTGGTGTGCAAGGTATGGAAGACATTGGTGAACTCTAGCACTGTTTGGTCCCTTTCCTTTCGTAGTGTGGTCCATCTTGTATAGAAGTCGTCATAAATTCCAATAGGGTAGCATTGTTCCTTAATAGCATCCCTAAGGGTAGTATTGTATATAAGTCATCATAATGTGATGGATTCGTTCAATGAACTGGGTGGATTTTTTGGCTTCGGTTTGTGCATGGGATGATTCAGCCTGTGTGGATGTAAGGGGTAGTGCAACATCCATGGGGCCCAATGGTTGAAATCCCATCCCCACTTGAAATGGGCTGTGGTCGGTGGAGCTATGTATGGATCTGTTGTAACTGTGCTAGACATAGGGAAGACTCTCATCCCATGTGCGTGGGTGCTTGGAATTGTACATGTGAAAAATATGCACAATCATCCTATTGACGACCTTGGTTTGGCCATCCGTTTGGGTTGGAAGAGGGACAATAAATCTCAGACCATAATAGAGGGAAAAATCAATATATATCAATCATGAGATGAAGAAAGTAAGATGTTGGGCATAACTAAAAGAATCCAACAAAAATTAGATGTATGAGCTGAGTACCACATACTAAGTTCAACAACATACATATGAAATCATCTAAATTTATTAACAACAATGGTTGTTTTACCAAATTACAAAAATAGAGATGTAGTATAGGAAGCTTAAAAAAAAAATATAAAGAGAACAAGGCTCCACTAAGAATGAACCATGAATCCATGAACTAATCTTTGATTTTGAGAAATTACAACAACCCCACGAGCTTCATAGCAAAGAACACAGTGACTGTGCAAAAATATTCCCTAACCTCCTAACCCCTTTCTGAAGTGCTCGATTTCTGATTTTATCCTCCTCAAGTACTGAATGAGTGCCTTCATTATTGGAATTGGTTGCTCAATTGCTGCCTCAAAATTTGGAACCAATTTCTAAAAATAGAATAATTATGGAGGATTTGACACCTCAGGTTCATATACTGTCATATTTCACCAATACAGGAGAAGTTGGTTATATATAATCTGTCGTTTTCATCACACCTTCGAGGTGTCCTTCGATGATGGGGTTATGGGGTTATTGGTCCATTTTTTGTGACAAATATTTTATATGCATACTATCCTCACGTGATCTCGATAAAAAGAATTGATTTCCTCCTTTGTAAGTGCTTCTTGATGTTGTATATAAAATTTGTAACCTTCTAACTTTATTCACCTCCAAAGATCTTAGTGGTTTTCACTACTGGATCTTGGTCTATTCACTGGTTTTTATTAAGAGAAACAAATAGTTTTTTATGAAGAGAAAAAAGGGCTAAAGATGTCCATTCTCTTCCATTATTAGCACCTTCTCAAAAGTCATTTGTCTTAGAAAATGACACCAAATTCTATTCAAGTTGTGTATGTGTAGGGCGAGCTTAAAAATAAGTGGTATATTTTAACTTAGGAATGCCAAATATGCCTTAACCATCACCATTTGATCTATAATAAGAGCTTTGGAAAAAGATAATCCTGCATTGAGAAAAATAACTGCAAATACTAGGTATGGCTCCCCACTGCAGAATGTTCTTTGGAGACATTTCCCACGAATATGGAGAGTCTTCCATGCTTTGACCACATTCATTCCTGAAAGGTCTTATGAAACCATTGAATTCCTTTGCCAAAGGGTCTATAGAGATAGAGTCAATACCTGTATACCATTGTGGCTCCGCCAACAATTGATTTAGAGTTATTTTTGTATATTGTTGATCTTTAGGATCACGTCAATTTCAACAATAAATATGATAACCGCTTCTTTGCAGTTGCGAAGAGATTCTGTACCCTTCCAATATTGTCATAATAGATTCTATGAGCTTCCATTGCGTTATTGTCCCTTGTTCGAAGAGGTATGGAAAAACTATTAAAATATATCCCATTTATCCTTCTATTTTGAAAATTATCAATTTTTTTTTAAATTTCCTCGTTAAAAAGAAATAAAGCTTTTATTACTCCGTGCCTTAGCCAGGAACTATAGTAACCGCCTAGGACCTAGTTCTTTTTGTTATATTGATAGGTGATTTTTGGACCAATATTAATTCACTTGAATAATGTTGTTCCCCAAATATTAATTTTTTTTTAAAACAATGTCTTATTTGATTTTTTTTAATGAAATTATTTATTTTATTTTTCAATTAAAATTATAAATTTTTTTATTGGTTAGTAAGTTATGATTTGACTTAATGTACTTTGGTGTGTGCCAATTTATTTTATGTAATTGTCAGGTTTTAAATTAATTTAAAAATAATTTTTTTTTATTGGCACTCCACCACTGAGTTGCCATCATTGTTTGTTGCACCACTGGCCTGAGCTGGTTTGGTTGCTGCTGTTGACATTGCTTCTGCGACGACCTCTTGGCCTCCTTGGAGCTCTCAATGTATTATCGATAACTGCATGAGACCAAGTGTCAAGCCGAAAAACATACCAGTGGGTGTACACATGCATGCAACATGCAAGCTGTGAGGGAAAGGCGATGGGATGTTTCTTGATTATTTCACCGGATTGTGCATTCAATCTTCCTACCTGACTCATCTGCAGTTGATCCCTCGTAGTATTGAAGCCATAGATCGGTGGGAGAAATCCAGGCGAAATCCAAGCGACCTTTATTCTCATGTTGTGTGTTCATACGAGAGTTCTACATCAATGATTTGGCCGTGTACTTACCTGAACTTGCAAGAAATCAGTAATGGTATGCATATTTTGTAAATGATTTTACTATTTTTGTAACATCGTTCTACTCTTGTTTTTGCAGGGAAAATTATTTTGAATGAACCGACAAGGAGCTACGTCTTAACATCAACCCAATGCAGAGAATTTAGTTACAATGAGATCAAGGAAATAACTACTGGCTTTGGAAGGTGTTAGCACTGAGATTCACCCTCATATTGCAAGAGGATAAGCCCAGTACCCATCATAATGTTTGGTGGATGTTGGTTTTATGAGTGGAGGTCAAATGGACAAAACTTAGTACAAGAATGATTTTAACGCATAAACTGGACAAGCAATGCATAGGGAAGTGAGGTCCTCATTAACTTCAGTCAGAGATTTGAGTTTAAGTGTGAGTAGAAGGAAGACTTAGTGAGAGAGGTGAACAAGACTGCTATGAGCATCCAACTTTCAAGCAACTTGGTGAAGAAAAACTCAGGCTCAAGAACACTCTTGAACTCAAGCTTCAGACACTGAAATATGTCACAACAACATAATAATCAAACCTACATTACCATGCAACTACAACAACTCGACTGGATTCTCCATGCCCAAGCCTTTCAACATAAGGGGAAATGAGATAAAAAAGAAGCTGACTAAAATTGGTCACAACAATATTGTAATCAAACCTACATTACAATAAAACCACAACCCTCAACTGGATCCTCCATGCCCGAGTGTTTCAGCACAATTTTTACAAAGAGATGAGAGAAGTTGAATTCTATTAATCTGAAAGTCTCAAGTTTGATACATAACCAGAGAACAACTCTAGCATCAAAATTACACAGTAGGGAGCTCTGATCAACCATTCGACCACCATAAGAAAATTTCAATCTGATTACTTATACTCAGATCAGTCCACAACTGTCAGGAGTGTGATCTGGCAATGCCATTCAAAGCTTTGCGTCTGAGCAGTCCTCTGTCAGACTGTGTGTGTTTACTTTTGTCAGACGCAAACCAGGTTTAGTGTGGACTTGCAGAAAAACTGACCATCGTTGTACCTTGCTGACAGTCCTGCCTCCTTAGCCATAACTTCCGAGCCTTCCATTTAGGGGTTGAGTTGAGGTTTTAGCTATTAGCCCCTGCTTCATTAACTGGATCTTCATCGGGATTGGAGCGCGATGGGATGACTAGCGGAGGACCACCTGTCATTGTTGGATTGGGCGTTGAGGTCGTGAAAGTCAATCCTCATTCATTCGCTGACCCCTCCTTGGGATTGGAGCATGACAGGACGACTTTCGGGTGACCACTTGTTGAAATTGGATAGGGAATCATCTGCGCATGTGCATTTTAGGGCCGCAGGAATTGGTTTAGGCCCACACCGCTTTTGTGCCCGAAATGCACCTTCTTCCACCATGTCGCCTTCCCGCAAAACCACGGTTGGGATTTCGGCCCGCCCTTCGGATTTTAACATCCGCGCATGTTGCAGCCTCAAAATGATCAGCGACCGTCGATCTGGATGGGAGCTGATATTTAGGCGCGCCGACTACTTTAACGCCCCTGCCAAAATTTTATCTGCCTGCCAACCCCGAAGTCCCTCCAAGTGCGCTTGGAGATAGTACCACATAGAATCTGCACATGGGATCTCGATCACTGTAGATTGCACCTGCTTGCCTGCGTTCATGCTGTTTTGTGTGATAACATTTGGCTCCATAGGGGATGGCATGCTCCTTGCGAGCTGCCAAGAACGCGCAGTTCCAATGCCTTAGCTTTTGGGTCGTGGAGTCTCTTATTTAAACAGAAAATGAAAGGAAATGATAATTACAATGGTGAAAATACAATCATGGCTTAAATAAAATATTTCTTCAGAAAATGCCCATTGATAGGGATGCTCAAAAATTCAGAATCCTCCAAGCTCTGCAACTTATAGGTGTTATTTGAAAACACTTCAGAAATATTGAAGGGACCAATCCATAAGGCTTCAAATTTACCATGTTTTCCTTTGTCTTTCTTGGGAGCATCCCACTTGAGCACCAGATCTCCCAGCTGGAAATGTTCCTTGCTTGCCCTCTTGTCAAAGGCTCGTTTTATTCTCTCCTAGTGATCCTGAGCTTTATCAAGTAGTTGCTCTCTAGCCCGTTGCACTTCTACCAGCTGTTGTATCCTCCTAACCATATCATCAGGTTATCCTTGGTAGTCCTGGAGGAATTTTACCATTGGAAAGGAAAGATGAGTAGGAAAAATAGCCTCCACCCCATACAAGAGATGAAAAGGGGAAACACCCAGTGACCTCTTTTTTGTGACCCTGTTAGCCCATAATGCAATTTCCAGCTTTGAGTCCCAAGATTTCTTGTTGTCTTCTAACAAATTCTTGATAATCTTCATGAGGCTCTTGTTAGAGGACTCTGCTAAACTATTTCCTTGAGGGTAGTAGGGAGTAGAATGGACTAATGCAATTCCATACTACTCACATAACTTGATTAATGGTTCATCTCTGAAAGAGGCAGCATTTTCTGTAACAATCCTGCTTGGACAACCAAATCTGGACATGATATCTTCAAGGAAGCTAATGATTACATTGTGGGAGGCACTCCTTGTAGGGATGGATTCTATCCATTTGGTGAAATAATCAGTGGCAGTCAAAATCCACCTGTGTTGGCCACTTGAGGCTGGGTGGATCTCTCCAATGAATTCAAGACCCCACTGCTGAAAAGGTCCAGAAACCATTACAGGTTTCAAAGGAAAATATTTGAGCTATTGCTTTCCAGAAATTTTTTGACACCTGATACAAGCTCTAATCTTTGCACAAACATCAGTAAAAAGGTTGGGCCAGAAATACCCAACTCTGAGGATTTTATAAGTTGTAGTCCTCCAAAAATGATGTCCCCCACATAAGCTGTCATGAAAATCCCTTTAACTCAACAGTAGGAACCAAACCCGCCTTAGAGGCCCAATTAGAATCTACAGCGTTTGATGGTGGAATGGTTCTCCAGATCTTTCAATCTAGCTAATTTATCGATGGGCTTTACTTGGTGATTGACAGGATATCTTTCTGTGAAATTTCCTCCTTCAGATTAACGTTCTCTTTTGTCTTTTATTTTATTAGACGAGTCTGATAAAATGAGGTGTGCTAGTATAAACCAACTGATAGAAGGGATTCTTAACTACTGAAGAAGGCTAAGCCTGGGATAACCCTCATGCTCAAGCATGCAAACAAAGATATTCACACCTATTACAAGTCTAGTAATAATATGTTAACTCGATGGTACTTCAACATTGACTGAGATACATTTATCGTAAGAAAAATACGCATGTAATAAGATGATTGCAAGAAAAATAGTTTCCTTAGCTCTACCATCAATCACACATTAACACGATTATTTGCTTTCCATCATTAAGAACAAAAGAACTGCAAAAATTATTGAAACATATAACTTATCAATAGATTCAGAAACTCTTACTCGTTACAAAATCAATTACTGAAAAAAAAGTTGGAAGTAATTCCTCCTCAATCCAATCACATAACGCCTTTGATGAAAAACCAAAATTTTGTCTCTGGTTCTAAACATAACTTCTCGATTAAGGTTGTTAAGAAATAGTTCTTTACAATTCTACAAAAAAGGGTCCTTTCCCAAAACCATCGACCCTTTCTAAAAGGTCAATCCCTTTATTTAAAAAGAATCACTAACTAAAAATAGCTGCTACAAGTTTAAGTTAAGTAAAACAAAATATTGCCACGTGATGCTTGATCTCTCTGTTCTCTGGAAATCATCTCGTGGTTCTAATGGAGTGGATGACTCTTCTCATATTATGACCACTTGACAAAGAGATCCTCACATGTGTTAGCATATGAGAACCTATGTTGATCCATTGGGGTTGAAAGGATTTTTATCACTTCTACTGCTCGTTCTCTGTATTTGATGATATTGGCCCCCAACCGCTGCAGAACTGCACGAGCCTTGATTGGATGTTCCATAAACTATTGTATTTGACCTAATGCCATGCTTTCCACCTATTCGATATCCACTGCCCATGTCGAGTCTTGTTCTGCATGTCGTTTGACTATGTCATGCAGGTCGACAAAGTCTTCGGGTGAGCCGAATTCTGGGAGGCCAATGCCTTTCATCTTCCAATTGATATTTTCCCAGCCTTTTTCGCACTCGGCCCACTTATTATGTACCTCACATTGAGTTTCCTGGGCCATACTTACCCAGTATTCATATGCTTTCCTGATCCGAGAGATGTTGCTATCCCTTAGCACTCGAATACCATGCTCCTCTACGTCTCGACCCTTTTGTACTACGCTGATGTAGTCAATTCTTTCTACCACTTGGTATGCTTTCTCATACCATCTCTCCATGTCCTTGCAGGTTTCCAGTGCCATAAGGGTATCTTCTTGGAAATCAGATATACCTGTAGTGAAAAGATGTCATTCGTTTGTGAACTTTTCATAAGCATCTTGGAACTCACTCTTCAGAAACACTGTGACCTGCGTTGAGTCTTGATAGTATTTTTCCAAATGGTGTAGATGATATAACTCCTTTAGTGCAGCGACCAGTTCCTTTTCATCTTGCCTTGCTCGATCCAACATGGCATCAGTGATAGCCATCCCTGCGTTGATGAGCTCAGATGTCTTTGCATGTTTTGTGCTGAGCAACTTCTCTTCCGTGGTGATGAGAATCGAGCTATCCAACATGAATCTTCTCTTCTTGGTGGTTCTCTTCGTGATAGATTTCCTCTTCCTATCATAAGCGATCGCTTGTATATCGACGACATCATCAACAGGCTCAGGGATTTGTTGTTCTCCCCAGGTTAGAGTGTTTCCCAAGTTCCTTGTTGTATGTACTTGTTCCAGGACTGGTTCTTGTAATTATTTCATATGTCCCGATGGATCGACCTCTGTTTGGTGTTCATCGAATGGTGAGGTATTGGGAAAAATTGAAGAGTCAATAATATGTTCAGTACTTACTTGGTGATCAGTTGTTGAGGTGTTGATCTCTTGTTGTTTCACTTCCTCCTTTTGTCCACCTGATCCTAGCTCCTCTCTGGAGTTGTCTTTTGGGGTCCCCGACAAGTCGAGAAACTCAGTGTCTAAGATAGTTTTGGCCTCATGGTCTCCCTGCAGATGGTTTTGAACTGATGCATCATGACTTGGAGCAAATTTTCTCTCAGGTTCCTTCTCCTCTATAATCGGTATCAGAGTTACCGATGAGACCTCTGAACTCTCTTCATCGTCATAGATGGTTATGATATCAAACAAGGGATTTGGCACACCCGTTTCACCTAGTGTTCTTGGAATCTCATACTGGGTTGGAATGGTCACCAATGATCTAGCCTGTGGTGATGGAACTTTGGGGTTTTCCTAACCGATAGTTTCCTCCAGTTGTGTTGAATCTACGCCATTTAGTTCTTCTTCGATTGTGATTGGGTCATCCGAGGGGATCCTCATCATTTCTATTAGTTGAGGATTGTTCTCTATATGGTCGATGACTCTCTGGGCTCCTTCTAGTAACAACAACCCTCTCCTTTGTGCCTCTGTGATTTCTGCTCTCTGATTTCTTCTCTAACCTTGAGAGCTTCTTGAGCCTTCTACTCTATTGTCTCGACCTTCTCAGCCATGCTCATAGATTTGAACCTAGTCATGTTCAGGTTATCTTTCCTCTATAATACCTCCTCCCATTCCTGATCACATTCTGTAAAAATCTCATCTTTAAACTTGTCATGCACATATGGCCAACAGGAAGAGACTTGTGAAGCGTGTTGGAGGACTAGGCCTTTAGGGTCATGCTTGTGAAACCGGCCTGTCGGGAACCTGTATTCTAGCTAACTCAAAACCTCTTGTTTATCTTGACCAGTGTCCTCCACTATATAAAACCCCACATTGAAACCGTAGGGTATAAATGCTCGTTTCTTGTCCTTAACCAAAGTGGCATTATAGCCCTGCAAGATAGTCTGATAACATATTTCTCCCACGATGAGCCGGTCTGGGATGTGAGCAGGGAGAAAATGTGGTGCTCCAGTGGCCTCGAACAACCTGATATAGGTTTTGTGTTAATCTAGATACCAGTGGCCTACTTTCGAGATCATTTTCTTGGTTGCTACAAACAGCCTTAGGCATTCCTTTTTAAATATAATGAAATAAATCCGGGCGATGAATTCATCGCAAATAAGTGCATAAGACTTTTTGTACCTGTTTTCCCATAAGATGATGAAGTAGACATGAACAAACAGTTTTGCAATGTGCCAACTCAAATTCATACCTACGAAGACATTCCTCACGCAGATTACATCTAGCAGAAATGAGGCCATGTGAAAAGTGGGTGCTTCTCCTTCTTTCGGCGTCTGAGCCTGCTGTAAACTGATGCTCAATTGCTTGGAGATAATTGTTTCCCAGTTGAAGCTACTCCCAGAAATTGCCACAGTGTATGACAGGGGCATCCATGCTTCTGAGAACTTTGTGCAATCTTTTTCTTTGCATGGTTGACAGATTAGAGCCATCAAGTAGATATATGGCTCCCTCAGATTCATTGTCCCATACCAACCATTGCTCCAGCTCGTAAATTCCTTTTCTTCCTTCCACTAGGAAGCCATTAATCGGCTGGTGTCATGTAATTCATAGAACCTCACCACGAAGTCTGTGTTCAACTGCTCCTCTAGGTCCCTGATTTTGTAGAACTTTTGGACCTCTATTAGGAGAAAAACTCCGACACATCCACCATTCTTGTCATTAATTAGGCACTTATGCGCCTCCATGTGATCGATTATCCAACTCAAAGTCCTGATGCAGGGTAAGACTTGAGTTCGACAGGCTACCAGATGCAAACACGACCGCTAGATATTCGGGAAAACCTGGTCATCGAGCGCCCTTACATCTGGTTCATTGTGTGGGATACACTCCAGGTAATCTTCCTGGTTGATTATGTTGAATAAATCTCCCCACTGTGGGAGCATTAATTTTTATCCAATGGTTTCTTCTGTATCGCCAAAAGTGAAAGGTTGAATGAACGCATTCTTCATCAAAGTTTTAATGACTGGTTCTTCCTTGGGAGCATATTCCAATTGCCTCGCAGTGTCGGGAGAATACCCTTCACCAATCTCTGCCTCCTTTAATTTCGGTTCCCTCGGCGAGTGCTTGGTCGTTGGATTCCTTGGAGGCATCTTTCCATGCAGATAGAACACTGTTAGACACTGTGTAGCGGATCAAACGTTGATATATAAAAAATTTGACTGTTGAACTCATAAAAATTAACACATACCTCTTCTTCGCGCTAGCTTAACCTAGTTTTTTGAAAGTCTGAGAATCAAACACAACACTTGAGATGCTCTGCTCGCTTATTCGGCTACTCTGGAAATGGAAACTTGTGTGCGGAATGGAGGTGTTCGAAGTTGTCTTAGCGATTTAACATAGATATACTTACCTTGTCGCATCAATTATTCAATTCGTGATATGAGTATGGTTCTACAAAATCTGCCGCCATATCTTCATTATGTTTAAGATTAAATGAAATCGTAGGTTGGTGGCATGGGCGTGGGCTATAATGTGGTCTATCGACGATTTCAGATTCTCGTCGCTCAATTGACGCACGGGGTAGAAACGTATGCGGAGAAAAACATTAACTGGCCTATTAAATGGTAGAATCCAATCGTATCTCGTGCTGAAAACATCCCATCATTTCGCTAATTTAGCAGGTGGATCGAGAGTTGGGGCTTTTCTTTAAACAATGTTCGTTGATATTTTTTGGCAAAAAACTCCGACGCTGATCCATGTTGTCGTACAATGCTGACGTGAAAATGCTAAATTGGAAGTGTGACTAGGACACAGGGGAAACCTAAGGTGACTCGAGATGAAATTAGGTTGCACGAAATGCCTACGCGACAAAGACATGTGGCACTTGAAACTGACGTCTTCGTTTAATCGTGTTATTAAGAATCGAGGACTTTTCATTAGCTAATCGTTTTAACAATAGGTCCTACCCTGTCGATGCCGAAAGTATCAACGATCAGCGATCGACGATCGACGATAAGTTTAAACAAGTGTTCCCGGATTAACCCCCTCAAAAAAAATTTGATGCCAAAAGTGCATCGGGGATCGGTGACCGACGATGTGTCAATGCAGAAAATTTCAATGATTTAACCCTTTGATATTTTACCGACCCTGGACAAACACATTCGTAATCGGCTATCGGGGGGTCATCATGGCCCATGTCAATGTTTATCCCTCTCGTATTTCGCCGATGCCGATGGGAAATCGACCAACTCCTGAATCTTCTTTGCGAACAACTAGCACAAATTTACTCTGCCTTTTAACGATGTTGATGATGGATCAACGATTGGCGATTATCGTTACTATTGGGGTCTTTTACTTGCTCATATTTTGCTGGCGCTGAGCATAAGCACGTTAGTCACAATTTTAGCTGCAAATTCTTAGTTAGAATGCCAAGTTATTTTTAGACACAAAGGTTTCACATTGACAGGTTCACACAAATCCAATTTGACTGATGAAGAGACATGAGAACAAAATAAGCACTCCCTCCACAGTGGACTCAATCTAGAAATGAAAACAAGAAGAAAACACATGGTACCCAAAAGAGACAAAACTTCATGAAAGATTTTAGGGTGTGTTGAGCGCTCAACACACACCTCCTCACAATATCATCAAATTAAACTTTGATGGATCCTCCAAAGGAAATCCAAGTCCCTCTTTAATTAGAGGAGTCTTAAGGGACATCAGAGACACCATTCTCATAATCTTTGTTGACTACTATGGTACTTGCACCAATAAATCAACAAAACTACAAGCACTAAAAACGGGTCTAGAATTAACAATCACTCATGGATTTAATGGCATAATGGTGGAAGGATATTTCTAGATCCTTATAAAATCCATCACTATATTAACTAGTGGATCCCCAATAGATAAAGTTAATACAAACTAGTGCCTAGAAACCGACACAAAAACCACACAAACACAAATTGTACTCATACTCGTGATCCAACCTCTCATGTCTAACGAAAGACTAATAAATTGGCTAACAAACTCAAATATTAAGGCATTCTCTGGAGAAATGAAGACCTAAATATTGAATGGGAGAATCTACAGGTAATTAATCTTTGAATAGACTATCTTAAGATTGGCCATAAAGATCTCACACCCTTGAATGGGGTTATAGGGAAATATGTTGTCACTGAAATCAATAAAGCATGTGGTGACACCATCACACATTATTCCTCCGCAATGGGACATTTAATTTACATGTAGGAGCATAGGAGACTTCAAGGATGATATCCATTCACACCAATTTGGATTTTCCTCCAAATGGGGAATGCCAACTAATGATGAAGTTGAAGAAGGTACGATGGAATAGGGATTATGGAGGATTGATGTTCTTGTCCATGGATCTATGCTCATTCTCATGATTACCTCGATGTTGAATCAAATGGCTTATGGAGACCTTCAGATTGCACTTCATCTCCATGTTAAGTAATCGGGTACCAATGTGAATATGAAGAGTACCATGGGAGACAAAGCTAAAGGAGTAAAAGGGTTTGGTGGAAAATATGGATTACAAGGTTCATGTCTTAGTCTACGAGGGAAAAAATTGAAGAAGGAAAGAGAGGAGACAACCTATCTAGACCCACCTTAACATAGTGGCAGAGGAAAACCTCCCAAGCAAAATGTTTTTGGGGATGATACACATAAAAGGGCTCACTCAAACAACTATAGCTTATATTCTTTTCAAATATCCCATGGTTTCATTGGTATTCACAAGGACGCCATAGTCCAAAAGCAAGAAAAATTGGAGGATAAGATTTGGGCTAGAAGGGATGCTATTGATAGTAAGAAAATTGACAAGGAATTGGAGCCCATTGTACTAGACATATGATTCAACAAGAGTCAAACTATGAGTGATTCAACAGGAGTCAAACAATGAATTACCCATTCACTCTTGACCTATACTAGCACACTGAGGAGATGCCAACTTGCCACATGGACTTTGACTTAGAGAAAGATAATCCTCTCCTATACATCGATGCACCAACTCACTGATATGTATTATGGATTTCCAATTTCCATATAGGTACTTGAACATTGACCAAAAGATAAAGGGGAACCACAAGAAAAGGAAGACACTGAAGATAACCAGGTCAGAGCCAATCCTCAACACCTTGTCTCCCCTGTAGATGATGAAGTTTAACATATCTTCCTTCTGATTCACATATATCTTTGAGGTTCTAGTCTATGTGTTTTTCAATTACTATTATGCTAGCCTAGGACATGAGCAATTGGGGCCAAGTTATACTTACTACTGTGAAACTGTCTAGGTTATATCTTTTTTGTTGAAACATTCTTAGAAATTTTCAAATTTTGAATATGGGTTGCTTAAAATTTTAGGCTAGAATGAACATTGTATGAGAAAAAGACTGAGCTTTACTCGGTCAACATCTCAATTTGCATGTGAATTTTACTATTAATATGAATAGATAACTTGACTCTTACTTATCTAAAAAGAAACATAATTCCTAACCCATGCCAATATAACCCCTAACACAAAAAATATTTTTTCCTTGGAATATAAATTGTCCCACCCTCAAGCCCAAAATTGAGGATGACATTGTCGATACCTTGTGAGCCTCCATTTATAATTGACTTATGAAGAGCTCAATCAAAAATTGACTCACACATAATCAACATGTCACAAGAGGTATTTAAACCTGGGTAGAGAGGGTAAGAAATCTCCTCTCAACAAACTACGCTAGACCCAATTGACGACCAAATATAACTCCCAACCCCCTACTAATTTAACCCCTAATATCATACTAATATAACCCCTAGCCTCTAATGCTCTATTAATATGACCCTATACAAATTAATATAATCATTATCCTCTAATATGACCCCGAAACCTATCCTAATATAAAGTATAAATTGTATTAATATAACCCCCAACAAATATTATATAAAAGAACCACATACTAATATAATTTAACCCTCACCCTTAACCTTGTCCTAATATATCACTAACCCTAGATGTATTAGGCATTTTTTTACTAGTGTGTACCAAAATAACGTACTTAAAAATTGTGCAATCTAAGCAACAATCAAAAAGAAAAAAGAATAAAATTATAACAATCAAACAATCTCATTCCATAATTTATCCTAGGTAATGGACAATATATAAGTAAAATACAAGCATCTAAGATCTAAAACATAAGACAAAGAAACGAATAAAGAAAAAGCATCTAAGATCTAAAACATAAGGCAAAGAAAAGAATAAAGAATATTCTATTATGCCAATGCAAATAGGACTTATAAACAACACCTCAATGATGGCTTGTTGTAGCAAAATGGGTTCCAAAGCCACTTCGAGTGAAAGGTCCTTTCCCTCCTTGTGTGCTCCAACTCTAATCTTGGTGGTAGAAGTGAAATCACAAATGTTAAAGAAATGAAGGCTAGGGTGCAATATTTCTCGGGTGCAATTTTGACAGCATAACCTTACTATTGATCGTGGATGAAATGATTGACTTCAATGACTTTATTTATAGGTGAAACAATGAACATTCGTTTATAGCTAGCTTCAATGTGAATTGTCCCACTAAATTAATGAACTGATGGAATGATAAATAAAGACTAGATCAAACCCTATACTTAGTAATAATGACTTGAAGATATTTTGAATCTATACAACTTATATAGAATATTTTTATATTCTATGTTTTGGGTAGCCATTAGCTTCTGTAATTGGACGGTAGCCGAAACGGGTCCGAAAGGGCAACGACTGTTCAATCCTAAAAAGGTTATTCTATTTATTTGAATTCTAACCTGAAACAGTCAAAGCTCCATAGATGGGGTCATATAATTTATATTATAAATTTCGCAAATATTTTGTACGTCGGTTCTCTCCAGAAAATCAATTGTGTCGTCATTCTCGTTCATCTTCGAAGTACAGTGTTGTTTTTTCCCGTTTTTAAAAACGTAATTTAAAACAGAAATCTGAGGTACTCTTTAAACCCAGAACGTGGATTTCTTCTTGTATTTTCTACCGGACTTCCACTTCTCCTGTATATATTATTCAATGCTAAAACCGCGAGGTCGTCTCATGTAACGACAAAGAGGATTATCGCAATCTGAAAAACGACAAAAACTATAAATAAAATTCTCCATGAAAACGAAGTACGTGAGCAGATTAGATAGAAATCAAAATCAGAGATCAAGTTGCTTTCAATTATATAAAGTAAGGAGCACAACGCCATTAGCTCATGTAATCAGATGGTACCCCAAACGGGTCCGAAAGGCCAACGACGTTATTCTACTCATTTGATTTCTGCCTTCAAACTGTCAAAGGTCGATAGAAGGGTTACCGGGAAGTCTTCGGTTTGAGTCAAGTCACCGATTCTAATAGAATTCTACTTACCTACTTTGTGTTGTCTTGGTGATTTTTAGAGCAGATTTATGTGGTTGAATTTCAGTTAAAAACTTTATGTTTTAAAAGTTGTAGTTTAAAGATTTTATGAAATGAACATTTTTTTTTGGTGATATTTGCTTCCAATTCTGCAATAAATTGTTAGATTTTTAGATTTAAGTGATTATTTATGTAAAATCCCAGTATTTTGGGAGTTTTTCAGCATGCTGAATCCATTTCTACATTCAGAAATGAATTCTAAACAACAAAAAATAATGATTAGTGTAAATTTATATCCAAAGATTTTTGTTGTTTAAATTACATTTCTAAATCAAACTGAAAAAATCAAACTTACCAAAATCAAACCGAAAAAATCAAACTTTTAAAAAAACAACAAAAAAGTAAAACGTTTAAACTAAATCCATTATCTCTTCTAAAATTAAGATTTTTTTTTTTTAATTTTACTTTTAATTCAGTAATATTATTTAAAATCTGATTTTAATATAATCATTTTCATGTATGATTATGTTAAATCAACTTTCAAAATTGATTTCAAGTTGCTTATAAAGAATGGAATGAAATTCAGATTTTTACTTTTATCTTAGAAAAAAAATAACATAAAGACAACCTTAAAGTACTTTTCATAGAAACATAACACAAGCTGTTTTATTTTATTTAGTAAGTAGTACGTTTAAACCTCAAATCTCAAGTGGATATTAACCAATAAATCCATTCTTTAATTTGCACTATTTTATAATATTTTATCTTTAAAATTTCCACTGTGGGATTGATGATGACGATGATGATGATGATTAACTTCCACTAAGACTTAATTGGTCTATGAGACCTTAAGAGGGTAAGTGATTACTTGTGATTCTTTAGAATTTTGTTTTCAAAAAGCATTTAGAGAAGCTTTCCAAGATCACCATACTTTTGTTGAGTTAAGAGGTTAGGAAGGTTGGTAGTGTGATCAATATTTTGAAAATGAGATCTAATATAAGTATAGGCTGGACAATCTAAGAGAAATTGCTTTTCATCTTCAACCTTCTTAGTGTCACAAAGGTGACACACTCTTTCATCCCATGGCGTTTTAGGAATTCACCAACGCCCAATTTCACTATGGAGCTCGTGAGAATTTGTTGTTATCTTAGAAATGCTTTTTTTTTCTTTACCCTTGGCAAAACAAATAGACAATTTTGAATTTTAATCTTCTAGATTAGGCTTGATTACATCTTTATAATACCTTAATTTTCTTTTTCCCTCTAATTCTTTATCACACCACATTTTTTCCTTAAATTTTGATTTGGCGTTTTTTTTAATAGTATCTTTATTCTGCAAAATGGTTTCTTCCATGATTCCCCAATAGTTTAGCCAAGACCGGACGTATTTATGCCATCCTCGCTTGAGTCGATGGTGGTTATGACTTGATTTTGAAGCAATTTTAGGTAGCCTCTTGCCTTCCATGTTGTTTAACTTGTTCTTATACATTATGTATCTAGTCATAGCCATGCTCTCAATGGGGGAGAGGCTTGTTTCTATGAGGAGGATGGGATAGGGAGTATTTCCTTTAATTTTGAGATTATAGGTTATAAAATTCTTTTGTATTTTCTCTATCTTTCTCCAAGATTCACGAAAGATGCTACAGCCCCAAACTTCACATCCATAAAGAATAAAAGTTGTAACAAGAGTCTCAAAGAGGAGTTTCTTCTTATCCCAACTCCAAAGATCAGCTGATTTACAATTGTTTTGAAACCCATAATAAGTTTTCCATCCCCCAATAATCCTTTTCTCAATGCTATAATTCCAATTGAGCTTGTGGTGAATATCAATTCCAAGATATTTGTATGAAGTCACTTCCTCCAAGTTGTTGTTGTCATATACAAATGTATCATAAGGGATCTTATTGGATTTAATAATCACGACCTTAGTATTATCAGTATTAACAGTTATACCCATAATGGAGCAAAAATCCTTGAGGATTCTTAGTTGGTTTTCAAGATCACATGGACTCCTTTTCATAAGAACGATATCATCGACATAAAGAAGAAGATTGATGACTATACCAATGAGAGTAGGGCCGACACAACCTGTTTTTTCCAAGCATTCTTCTAACTTATCAAGGTATATGCCAAAAAGGGTAGGGGACAAGGGACAACCTTGTTTGACTCCGATATTGCAGTTAATCTCTTTTGACCAGCCCTCAGTGTTTTTAAACTTAGCAATAACGTTCTCATACATCCTTATTGTAGCAGCCCTCAACTTGAGAGGCACTTTTATCTCTTCCACCCTATTCCAAAGTTTTTTCCTAGGAACCATGTCAAAATATTTTCTAAAGTCAACAAAACAACAAAAAAAATTGGTTTTAGTATTGCGGAATTCCTCTGCAATGATCCTAAAGGTAACAAGATGGTCCACAGTTGAATGATATCTCCTAAACCCGACCTGGCCTTTAGCTCTTTTACCGTGAATTTCTAGCCAAATGCTAATCTTCTTTTCCAAAATAATTCTATAAAGCTTGGCTAAAATCGGGCTAATCATAATGGTCCTATAATTAGAGGGAATGTTTTTATCCCCATTTTAAAAATAGAAACAATGAGTCTTTGCGTCCAGGGTTTAGAGAAGCCCTGCTTGACTGCTAAATTGAAGAGCTTGTGTATGTGAGGGATAAGGATTGGCCCTCCGATTTTAAAAATTTCAGCTTGGTAGCCTTCAATGTCCTTAGATTTCCCATTTGCGAGCCGTTTAACCCTGAACTCTATGTCATCTAAAGAAAAACTTCTTCATTTGCAGGGACAATATGTTGTTCAAATGTGAGTGTGGGAACTATTGTTCCAAATAATTTACACAATTTCATTCAAATGTGAGTGTGGGAACTATTGTTCCAAATAATTTACACAATTTCATAATATTTTATCTTTAAAATTTCCACTCATTGATTGATATAATTGTTCAAATCTGCTAGTGAATTTGGAATTCCCCATAATATTAAATTTATTTGATAATCAACATATATTTTTAAAGAAAAAATATAATTTTATTTATAAAAATAAAATTACAATATAGCAGATGTTGCATACATTCAAAAGAGCATTTTTAACAGTGGCTATAGTTTTGTTCATAAGTCATCTCATCCTACTATGTATAGTGTTTTTTCAAGAAAAATAGATTTTACAAAAAGTGTGCTTTCATCCTCTAAAAAATTAACCAAAGATATACACTTTCACAATCTTATCTTTCAACATTGTTTTCTTTACAAATAAATAGAAATAAATAAGGAAATAAACATAATTATATCTAGGATTTGTGTTCTTAATCCATAGTGTTTCCTTCTTGTTGAATAGTTACCATCCAAATTCCTTGGTGAAGCTCTAAATCGACTTTGGAGTGTTCGTCACAATCTTGTTCTTGTTCCTATAGATGTGTGGAAAATATATTTGTGAGAATGTTGGTAGCACTTCTCGTGCTTCATTAAAGAGAGGTTATAAAGTAAAGTTTCTCAATGTTATTTCCTTGCACATCCACTATATAACAAGTAGGGAATCACCATATATTTGATGAGAAACTTTTGTTTCTTTAGCCAATTTTAAAATCACTTTTAGTGCCATTAACTCATAGAAATGATTTATTTTCGGCTCAATTCCATCTTTGAAATTTAAACTATGATTTTGTGATAAAAACATCATTCCTTCCACTCCACCCATAGGTGGAGTCCCTTGAGAGGCACCATCAAAGTATTTCCATGGTACGTTCATATCTATTATCTCTTCCAACCAAGTGATGATTGTTTCTCTTAAGGTTGAGGGAATGCATTTAGTGTGTTTAAAGCATGCACAACACTTTTTAATGGTATAGTCTATTTTCCTTCAAATAGTTTTAGGTTTTCGACCTACCATGACCTTAAAGTCATAACAACATTTTCACCTAACCAAACATTTTGAAGCCCTATCATCTTCTCCACTTCCTTTGTAAAAGAGAAAAACATAATGACATGCACATTTTTTTCTTCTACTTTGTAGCATAGACCACGCCATCTAGAACCAACATAGGTCATTTTTTGTAGGATGTCCCATGTAGGAGCTTTATTGTTTAATATCAAGCACGTATTTTTTTTATTTGGTTGGACATTTTAGTTTCCATAATATTTTCCATCACCATTCATGTTGTTCCTCTATTTCTTCCTCATCAAGTGCTTTATAACCTACTTTTGGCACATAATCCATCCCTAGATTCGCCTCGTTGATAGAAATCAAAATCACAAACCAAGTTGCTTCCAATTATATAAAGTAAGGAGCATGACGCCATTTTGTGTTTTTAGTAGCCATTAGCTCACGTAATCAGATGGTACCCCAAAAGGGTCTGAAAGGCCAACGACGTTATTCTACTGATTCGATTTCTGGCTTCAAACTTTCAAAGGTCGATAGAAGGGTCACCGGGAAGTCTTCGGTTCGAGTCAAGCCACCGATTCTAATAGAATTTTACTTACCTACTTTGTGTTGTGTTTTTTCATAGTAATTTAGTGCAGATTTATGTCATAGAATTTTAGCCAAAAAAACTATTTTGTAAAATAGTTAAATAACACTCTTTTCTTTTTATAAATGTGATATTGAAAATGGAGTTGGCTAAACCAAACTCCCCGGAAAACAACCAAAAAATAGAACATTTAGACTATTCTTATTGAAAATAAGCTAAAACTGAGATTTGTGTGATCCATTATCTCTTCTAAAATTAAGAACTTTTTTTTAATTTTACTTTTAATTTAATGATATTATTTAAAATCTGATTTTAATATAATTATTTTCATATGTGATTATGTTAAATCAATTTTCAAACTGAGATTTGTGTGATCCATTATCTCTTCTAAAATTAAGAACTTTTTTTTTAATTTTACTTTTAATTTAATGATATTATTTAAAATCTGATTTTAATATAATATTTTCATGTGTGATTATGTTAAATCAATTTTCAAAATTGATTTCAAGTTGCTTATAGGAATGGAATTCAGATTTTTATTTTTTATCTTAGAGAAAAAAAAAAAGCATAAAAACAACCTGAAAGTACTTTTCATTAGAAACATAACACAAGTTTTATTTAGTAAGTAGTACGTATAAACCTCAAACCTAGAGTTACAAGTGGATATTAACCAATCCTTTAATTTGCACGATCTCATAACTTCAAAATTTCCACTATGGGATTGATATAATTGTTCAAATATGAGTGTGGGAACTATTGTTCCAAATAATTTACACAATTTCATAATATTTTATCTTTAAAATTTTCACTCTCATTGATATAATTATTCAAATCGGCTAGTGAATACTATTATTGGAATTCTCCATAATATTGAATTTCTTTGATAATCAATTTTTAAAATAAAAAGGCTCTAATTTTATTTATAAAAACAAAATTACAATATATCAGATGTTGCATGCATTTAAAAGAGCATTTTTAACTGTGGGTATAGTTTAGTTTTGTTCATAAGTCATCTCATCCTATTACATATAGTGTTTTTTCAAGAAAAATAGATTTTACAAAATGTGTGCTTTCATCTTCTAAAAAATTAACGAGAGATATACAGTTTCACAATCTTATCTTCCAACATTGTTTTCTTTACAAAAAATAGAAATATATAAGGAAATAAACATAACTATATCTAGGACTTGTGTTTGTATTCCATAGTGTTTCCTTCTTGTTGAATAGTTACCATCCAAATTCCTTGGTGAAGCTCTAAATAGACTTTAAAGTGTGTCACAATCTTGTTCTTGTCCCTATAGATGTGTGAAAAATATATTTATGAGAATGTTGGTAGCACTTCTTATGCTTCATTAAAGAGGGGTTATAAAGTAAATTTTTTCAATGTTCTTTCCTTGCACATCCAATATATAACAAGTAGGGAATCACCATATATTTGAAGATGAGAAACTCTTGTTTCTTTAGCCAATTTTAAAACTACTTTTAGTGCCATTAAATCATAGAAATGATTTCGTTTCAACCCAATTCCATATTTGAAATTTAAATTATGATTTTATGATAAAAAACATCATTCCTTCCATTCCACCCATAGGTGGAATCCCTTGAGAGGCACCATCAAAGTATTCCCATGGAATGTTCATATCATTTATCTCTTCCGACTAAGTGATGAGTGTTTCACTTAAGGTTGAGGGAATGCATTCAGTGTGTTTAAAGCATGTACAACGCTTTTTAATGGTATAGTCTCTTTTCCTTCAAATAGTTTTAGGTTCTCGACCAACCATGACCTTAAAGTCGTTACAACATTTTCACCTAACCAAACATTTTGAAGCCATGTCATCCTTTCCAGTTCCTTTGTAAAAGAGCAAGACATAATGACATGCACATTTTTTTTCTTCTGCTTTGTAGCATAGACTGTGCCATCTAGAACCAACATAGGTCATTTTTTGTAGGATGTCGCGTGTAGGAGCTATATTGTTTAATATCAAGCACATATTTTCTTTTTATTTGGTTGGAAATTTTAGTTTCCATAATATTTCCCATCACCATTCATGTTGTTCCTCTATTCCTTCATCATCAAGTGCTTTATAACCTACTTTTGACACATATTCCCCTGAAGGGTTTAGGGACCATAATACTTTATCATCTTCCTCTCTGATGTTAACATTGTTGTGTTTCAACAAACCTGTGTATCATTTCCATTAAGTAGAAAACTCTTCCACAATACCACTAAACCAAAGGGTAACTAATTCTCATTGAAGAATATGTCCCAATAATCCAATTTGTCCATGTATAGCCCATATACATTTAGAATTGAAATTTATTTTCCAAGATATAGAGAAAACAAATCCATCCCTAGTCATGAAGTAAAATCCCATGAGTTAGAAAGGATAAAAGAACACTTATTCCACCTAGTAATGTTCACCCTCAACCTCCTTATAGAATCAAAATAGCTAAATTCACAATGTGTAAATTTTTTGACAACTCTTGAGTAGTTTTCTCCCCATTAGTGATTAGTTCTTGAAGAAGAATGATATTTCCTCTATTGGTTTTTTAAGGGCCGGGATTTTTGAGGGGCTAGCCAACCCTTGAAAATTTAAGGTCATCATAATCATTTAAAACTCTCTTTAGGTGCATCTTTTCTAAGAGCCCCAATTAGTGACAATTTCTTTCCAAATTTTATTTACGAGGAAGTTTGTTTTGTGCTAAGGACATAAATGACTTCCTTCCCCTATGAGGGACTTTTTCCTTTTAATCAATGTGACCTAATCCCTCTTCCACTTTCCCTAGGAAATCCAGGGTTCCTTTTACCCTTAGTCTAAGTTTATACTTTGATAATTCAATTGAAGGGAGGTTTCTATTGCTCTCCATACTTTATGAAACTATGTTAATGATGCCCAAGGGCTTTGAACTTGAGGTCCCTTCTATCGGCCCCTCTTCTACCCTAGGTATATGGATAAGTGGAGGAGGGTTATGTACATTTATTCCTGAGAGACTGGATAGGAAATTCTTTGAAATTTCAATATTCTTATTTCTATCATTCAAACCCCATGTCCCAAAAACAAGATTTTCATTGGATTTCCTTTAATACAAAGAAGGATAAAATGAAAGCTTACCAAGAATAAGAAATTCTTCCTTTCTTATATTTGAAGCTTCCACTGATTGTTCCTTAATATATCTAGTGTCCGATGATTGAGGTACAACTCCCAAAAGCACCTCCTTTGGACAATTTGTAGTCCCAATTTCACCCAAATTCATCTTCATCCTCAAATTTATATCCCTCCCCACTAGGACATCCTTGTCATCTTTTGAAAGTGACTTCAATGCCCAAATATTTCTTTTGAAAATGAGAGAGCACTCAATTACTAGGTGTCCATAGCAATGATAATGACCGCATAGTGACCATTATCCCATAATGCAAGAAGCTTGGTTTATTAGAGGATGCAAACTTTGTTGTACCGACAAGCCTAGTAACATAAAGCAAAGTTTATACCATCCCTTACCTAAACCCACTATACCTTGGGCTAGCATATCCATGGATTTTGTGGGTGGTTTGCCAACAACCAGGAAGGGACATGACTATTTGTTTGTGGTAGTTGACAAGTTCAACAAGATGTGCATTATTATGCCTTGCAAAAATACCATCAAAGGACAAGAAGAAACAAGCATCTTCTTTAAACAGTTCTAGGTGCACTTTGGGATACCAAGGAACATCATCTTAGATAGGGATACCATATTTCTTAGTTCCTTTTGAACTATAGTTTGGGATAATATGGAAACCAAGCTGAAGAGATATACAACTTACCATCCAGAAACATATAGGCAAACATAAGTAGTCAACAAGACATTGATTCAACTTTTGAGAGGTTATAATTAGAAGCATCTAAAGACTTGGGATAAAAAAATGTTTTATAGTCAAGACTCTTATAACATGGCAATCCACACTTCTACTTGCAAGTCCCCTTTTGAAACTTGCTTTGGGTATTTTCTACCTTCTCCCTTGGATGTTGTATATGGATAGAAAGGAGGAGTGATAGGATTTTGTATATGGATAGCAAGGAGGAGTGATAGAGGACATCACAGAAGATGCAATAAAAGAAAAAAAATGTTGTTGAAAAGATTAGGCAGATCCATTTGCAAGTACATGAGACATTGAAGAAGTCACATGAAAAGTATAAGGCCCGACATGATCAAAACAAAATTAAGAAAACATTCAAGGTGGGAGATAGAGTTTAGTTGCATCTAAACAAAGAAAGGCGACAAGGTCCTAGTAAGAATATCAAGGCTTTGTGGTATGGTCATTTTGAAGTATTGGAGAATTTGTGTACAATGTATGCCTAAAGACTCAGTCTAAACCTATATATGCACATTTACTTAGTAGCGAATGTGGAAAATTTTAAACTTTATGAGCCTTCCATGCTGGATCAAGAAATCGATGAGAAATTGCTATCGACAATAGAGGACTTAGCACCAAAATCTAAGGTAGAGTTGGAAGAAGATGCCATTTTGTAGAAGAAGTATATAAACACTAGATAGGGGTAGCATGAAATTCGGTAGGTTGGGTTGAAATGGAAACTTTCAGGCAAGGCCAAATGGTACTCTATGGAGAAGGCAAAGGAAAATTTTCCTCACCTCGATTAGTAAAAACTTTTGGGGACCAAAATCCTCCCTAAATAGGGAGGTATGATATGGTTTGGATAGTTATATAATTTGTCATCTATCGTGGTACTTTCTAGGTGGAAAATTGGAGAAATTGGCTTGTAAGGCCTATTTTAGAGGCATGCCTCAGTTTAGCAATTTGGGGTCCGAAAATTTATTGAGCCAGTTTGAGGCATCAAATGAAAAATTTTGGGGTCAAAACTTTGTGATAGTATCTCCCAAACCCTCGACTCTATTCTACATACTAAAATCTTTCCAATGGTGAAAAAATCACCTCAATTGGAGTTTGTAAGCTCCCACAAATTGACTTACCTTGTTAACCACCATGGTACCAAGTGGGTGTCATGTTATCCCCTGTTACTCACACATGCAGGACTAGTCACATGTGTACTTTCAAGAACATTCTAGAGGGTCCAAAACCCTAACACTAATTGAGGTCCTCATCTAGCCATAGAGGATTAGGGTTGGAATCATTGCTTAAGATAATAGCTTGGTTAATTATTGTTCTAGCATTAAAGTCTCCTAGCAAGAGGATATTGCCTTCCTTTCCGAGACTATAAATATTTAATTTTAAGTCATTGTAAAGACAATTTTTATCTAGATTGTTTTTCTTATAAAGGGTAGAATTTATACGCAAAATAACATATTGTTATATCAATCTTCTTAGCATTAATATTGTTATATAAATCTGCTTGGCATTAATATCTGAAATCTTCATCCACGTGTATTTATTGAAAGGGTCTTTTTGGTGAAGCCTAATATATAAGGAAAAACATTGTTCTTTATATAACAAGCTATGCCTCCAATCCCCTTTAAGTAAAATCTCTTGTTTAAGTAAAATCTCTTGTTCCATAATGAACACAAGACAAAGCTACTACCCATGCTAAAAGATTTACTTTGAGAAAAAAATGATTATCGAGGTCACAGTGACATAAACACGTAACAACAAATAAAGCCAGCGAAAGTGTAGCGATCATTGATATTGCACGGAATTGTTTTGATTTTAAAACGTAGTAGTCTAAACGTTCTACCTTTTGAAGGTTTTTGGCAACTTTTTCTGTTTGATTTTGCCCGAAATTCGGTGATGAATGATTGGATCTGCATATTTGAGTGGCTAAGTTTGTATAATCCGAGTGCCCGAGGGGTCTGAATCCATTTATGCATTCAAAAAGATAATTTAAACAACAGAAAATAGAGATTTTGTCCAAATTTACATCTCCGAATTCCGACCAATTCCTACCAAAAGACCCAAAAGATAGAACGTTTAGCCAATGCCTTATAATGTGCCCAAGTCTTTGGCGTTATAATGAGTCCACACTTTCGCATATGAAAGGGTTTGTTTGCGCGTTTACTATATAAGGGTTTGTTTTAATATTACATTTACTTCTTTCGTACACCATCGTATTCTCAAAACAAAAGGTAGACAGAGAATGAAAAGATATATAAAAATGGAGGTTGTAACCTTTGCCTTTAGGTAATGCTTATATAAATAAAAAATAAAAAATAAAAAATAATATTTTAATGTTTGTGTAATTAATTAAAATAATAACGGTGATTTATTAAAAAAAAATCTTTCATACATCTTCCACGAATTTACTCGAAAGCCATCCACGAATCCCCATAATATTTTCCTTGGAAATGTGTGTATTCCAAGAAAAAATGCAACAATAACTTTATTTCAAGAAAAAATAGTGTTATTGCATTTCCTAAAAATTCAAGGACAAAAATAATTAGGTCTTGCTTGTACTCTTAATAAAAAAGTTAGATTTAAAATAGTTCATAAGCTTGGGATTTATAAAGTCGTCAGTGAAACATCATATATGTCATAAATAAATAAAAACCATGAAAACAAAAAAACAACAACAAATGAATTAAAGCAAGAGGATAATCTTTCTAAGTCACATGACTATAATCCAAGTCACATAGTCAAAGAGTTGTCTTTGAGGTAAATATAAGTTAACCTCATCTTTAATTTTAGTTGGATAAAGAACGGTCTTCTTTGACATTTCTACTACTAGTTCATTTAACTCATGGAAAATATGATTATAAATGGAGAGGTCCACTTACTTACTTTCTAATTTAGGTAATAAAATGGGATAAGTTAATAGCTCTACATATATTCGTTTAACCATCTAATTTGATGTTAGTTATTGTTGGGCAATTTTTTGGCTGATTTCTTGGGGTAAAAGTTGTTGTTGTAGAAAAACACTGCTACAACCACTTGGTTGTCATAAACATATTCTGAAAGCTCATCTGTACAACCAACTAAGTACCACTAAAGTTGCGTTGAAGTATTGAAATTTATCTACATGTTTTATGCCTCGTGACTCAACTAATATTTGATACTTAAGTGGTTAAATATGCAATAGTTACTTGAATTAATTATTGATATACATTTATGATTACTGATGTAATTAGGGACAACAAGCTTAACTTGCTTGTCCACCTAACATATTACATGCAACCTTGGCTTCTCTTGTGTCTCGGGCAGGTACAATCACCTTTTTAGGTACCCAAAGACTTGGCAGCTTTAAAACCTTCCAAAGATAAGTCATCAAAGCCACTTTCCTTTTCCTTTATTGACATTTAGGGGGATACTCCTATTCATTCCCTTTCATCCTTCTCAATCCCCCAGGGTCACCAGGATCGCCTTTCTAGAGTGACCTAGTCACCCTTGAAGTGCAGGACCTACGTCGAGGTGACATTGGGTGTAGGATTCCCAAGTTGTAGCATGTTCTTTATGGTTGGGTTGGGCTTTTCCCAACCTACAACTTGCACTATAACATTTTGGCGTTGTTTTCGAGGAAGATTTTGAATCTTCTTCGTGCCCTAACAACACTTTAGTAAGTTATCCCAAATCCTTTCCCTCAACTTACCTGGGGACTCCACCCAAGGGATGTTCCTTTTCCACCTTTCTTGATGAGTTCATTTTGAAGCTCATCTGGTGACTCCACCTTCCGAGAACCCACCTTTCCCTTTTTCCCCCTTTCCATCATTTGATGAGCCTTGGTCTCACATGGAAACTACATTGAGGTGTCCTTTTAGTCAATGGAAATATGGCACCATGGGATGAACCCCCATCCAGAAATTGTTATGCCTCGAAGAAGGAACTTTTACATATGGAAAAGGAAAAGGCTGCCAATAAAGTTGTTGAGGAAATGATGAATCTCATAAGAGAGTTGTTTCCTGCCCCTAGTGATGAAGAAATGTTCGAAGAACAGACATATGAAGAAAGTCATCAAGAAGAGAACATAATGAGTTGTGACCCTTTTGAAGACATTGATGATGCTTTAGTCCATGACCTTGAAAGTGAAGAAGCATCAAAGGAAATCTTGGATATGATAGATCCCCTTGAAGAAAATCAAGCAAAGAACTATGCACTCAGAATCAATCCTCTTGTGATGAAGAGGCGATGGAGGGGATTGTCTATATAAAGAAAGAAGAATTATGATAAAGTGAAACATATTGAGACATCACTATCTTTGATCCCACTTGATGAAGGCGAGGTTGTCCAACCTTGTTCACCTCCTAATGTTGAAGAAGCGATCAATCGCAATGATGAAGAATTTGAATGTCCAGTTGAAGACGTCCATGCCTCTGCTCCTCTTGCACACAAAGATGAAAAAATGGTCATTTTCAGTTATATCGGTCGTCTTATGAAAGTACCCTTCAATATGGTTAATGAGCCTATAGATACTTTCATAGAGATTGGAAGATGCAGATGGGATCTTAGTTGTCTCAAATTTGATAGAGACCCTATTTATGACATTGAGGGTAGCTCTTAGGCAGAGGGGGTGTCATCATCTTAGGAGTGGTCCTCATACATATATGATTCAGATGTTTGACAACTTGGTGATGATATGGTTACATTTTTGTCCTGTCCCTTCAAGGATGACTTGTCACAACATACTCAGAGTGATCTCTAGTCATCCTTTGGTACATACTCTTTTGAGGATGCATATTGTTTTTATAAGGACTTCCAACCATTGTGCTTAGATTTTGAAAAATGCCAGGATGTGGCCACCTTAGAGCAGTCAGAGGTTCATTCTTTAAAGCAGAAGTATTTTCGTCTTGCAGATTTCCATGGAGATTCATAGGGGAAGAGGCGGTGTTTTTCTACACTTGAGACTATTCCTTACCTCTTACCCTCTTCTCTAAGAGACCATGAAGTATTCTTTCAATCTCTCATTTCCTCTCAGCCCTCAACACGCAATGATTCTTTATGCACGGATGAAGATGAGCCTTCATATACATATAGTAGCTCCCTTCATAAATGGATTGATTAGTCTTGTGGCTACACTTCCAAGCAGTATGATCATGCTGATGGTTTCTCTTTCCATAAGGATTTCCTCCCTCCCACCCATCTTCATGATTTTTATTTCATGATCGATTATATGTGTGCTTATACTCATGATTATTATGTGTTAACTTATATTTTCTATATTATATGATTAAGCACAGGGGGAGACATTTTGATGAGATTATCAAATGGTTTCACTAGTTGTATGACTTCACCTGACATCATTCAACACATGATCTTCAGGGCCCCAAGGCCCCAGGTAATTAGGTAAGTCATTTTTATTTCCTTGCATTTGCATATTGATTGCTCATGTTATTTTAAATGCATCTCATTTTCATTTTTCTCTACTTGCATATTGATTTCATGATTAGTTTAGAAATTTTTGAAAAAATATCAAAATTTTATTTTTCTGGCATTAGTGGGTTTTGATTATCATCATATGAGATCAAGGATGAATAGGCCATCATTCACTTGATATTTTGATGTTTCCTTGCAGGAACAAGTCTACCAGAAGATGTTGTAGTTCTCATGCACTCTACAGGTGAGCGCATGTCCCCAAGTAGGAGCCAGATATTATCCCCATTTTGTGGATAACTAAGGAGATTATGTCTCAAGGCCCTCAAGTTTCATATATGGAGTGTCGAGAGACTGCATGACCAATATTACCCTTTGCACACAACAATACCATTTGCACAGATGAAAAACCCACTCACCTCCACAGATGGTCACAGTTTTGCAGGCGACATCGACCACATAAGCTGGCTTCTGGAAGGCAACGGGCTTTGGTCCATGAGGTACAAGTCAGTATTATGGTGAGCATCATTTCAATAGTCAATCCATTTGATTATTTTGTATCTTAGATTGATCTAGGTGGATATAGGTGGACACCCACCTTTTCCAACTGGCTCAAAACAATTTTCTAGCAATTTTGGTAATTTACTATTTTTAGCAGGTTTTAACTTTCGTGGCCATTTTGGGGCACTAAACGATGTTTTTTGGAAAACAGGTTTGAAATATGGAACTTCCTTCAATATTGTGCCTAAAATGAATCTCCTCGACGATACCTTTCCAATGGGCTATCATACACCTAAAACAGAGATCATATGCAAAAGTTACGACCCCAGGAAGTTGATGTACTAACTTACCCAAACGGGCCCACATGACTTTTGGCGCTTCATCTCCTAGGGTTAGGTTTTTGGATGTCTAAGGTTTTTGGCATTCCTATTTATTGTAAAAAGGCTTCTAGAGCCTCATTGTAATCATCTTCTTGTGAATGCGAGTAGCCATCACATCTCTTCTTAGAGATAAGCTGTCACCATTCTAGCGAGTCTTTCACTTTGTATTTTTACAGTCTCTTTACATTTATTTCATTAATAGAAATCGTGCATTACTATATATCTGTGTTTATGGTTGCATCTCTGATATATTTTGTTATATTATTGAATATCTGCGATATCTCTGTACATTTCTTTATTATATCTCCGCTCTCATTTCGTGCCGAAAATAATCTGGATCATAGATTTCTCTAGATTTCATGATATATGCTTGAACATTATGCCTTTTTCCCTGCTACACATTGGTGGTTGACATTGTACCCTAGTAAGTGGTATTTCTTTGGAATGGGTTTGCAACTAGGAACTCCATTAATGAGCCATCATACTATTCCCAACCATACTTACCACTTTCCATCATTATTCCCCTCAATTTCCTTATCTCTTGGGATTTTAGGGTGTATTCACCCAAGAAGGGGTTGTCCCTCGTTCTATTGGAAGAAGGGGCTAAAGGCCCAATGGGGTTGATGTTGGGTAAAAGATAAAAACATTATATAAACCTTCCAGATGCTTCTCCCATGGATCACCCAAGAAAGTAATAAAACTCTTATCTTTAAGAAAGGGGACCCACAATATAATAAATAATGCTTAAAAGGTTAGTTGAAGGATAGGAGGTCTCATCATGAGCCGACCTATCATGTCTATGAATATCTAGTGGTATGACATTACCATCATTTGGTCACCAAACTAGGGTAATCACTCTTAGTTGCATGGTTGAGAGAAAAGGGGGTCTCATCACAAGCCAACCTTCTCATTTCTATTAGGTGTTTGTGGGTGACATTGCCATCATCTAGTCACCACGTCAGGGTAGTGACCTTCAATCTCTTCTTATGCTATATTGAAATAAAATACAAAGAAACATAAAAGGAAATTCATGGGCTTGGAAAAAGTGCATTGCGGATGAAGGTACCACACACTCTCTACAAAGGCACCCATGAATGAGACACTACGACCCCTTGTGTGTCATGAGCCCTATGCCCATTGAGTCTTGACCCCAACCACTTCATCCACTTTACATGGCTTAGAGAGGGATCTCTTGGAAACTCTCCTTGACCTAGGGAAATATCTACCCAATAGGACACCTCGTCAACTCTCCCATATTCAATCTTGACAAGTCGCACAGTGTCTTTGAGTAATTAATTGTTTGTTAAAGTGATATTTGATGCACATGATTAGATGGATTATTTATTGATTGGATTCACTTATCATGATGTTATGACTTGAGATCCTTGGAGGGCGTGCTCATTTGTCTTTGCAGGACCTAATTGGTGGACAATTTTGGGAGAACAAGCCTAGCTTGAGCTTCCATGGGGCTGCAAGCCCATAGGTTGGATGCTAGGGGGCCGCATGCCGGATGAGAAAGATTAGACTTGGAAGGCCTTGATGATGTCTTGGATGACATAGCCCAACCCTCACTTACCAAACGATTTTCCCAGGAGGGGAAAAATGTCCTCTTTTTTAGCATGGAAAATATGATTGCAAATGGAGAAGTCCACTTACTTACTCTCTAATTTAGGTAATAAAATGGGATAAGTTAATAGCTCTACATATATTTGTTTAACCATCTAATTTGATGTTAGTTATTATTGGGCAATCTTTTGGCTGATTTCTTGGGGTAAAAGTTGTTGTTGTAGAAAAACATTGCTACAACCACTTGGTTGTCATAAACATACTCTGAAAGCTCATCTGTACAACCAACTAAGTACCACTAAAGTTGCGCTAAAGTATTGAAATTTATCTACACGTTTTATGCCTCGTGACTCAACTAATATTTGATACTTAAGTGGTTAAATATGCAATAGTTACTTGAATTAATTATTGATATACATTTATGATTACTGATGTAATTAGGGACAACAAGCTTAACTTGCTTGTCCACCTAACATA
>ML795090.1:3750-22207 GCA_009831015.1 Picea engelmannii
GTGAAATCCACCCACAAGGTTCCAATCAATTGAAGGTTGTTGCACATGACAAATCAAAAAAAGGATCAAGAAAAATAAGCAGTGAAAAGAGGAAAAATGCCTCTCACAACAAATATGTTTTTTAATGTTGTTAATGCTATTTTATTTTGAGGACATCCTTTTTATTTGATATGACAATATTTTGGACAACAAATACTTATTTAGAGAGAGTTTTGGATAGCATGGATATAATGCTATTTTTGGATATAGTCATGTTTTATTTTTTGATATTAAAATATTGGACTATTAAGTATTGGAATACGAGGATGGGAGTTACAAGGCAGATGTTTGAATTAAATATTTGGGGTATTATACTTCATGTTTTGATGATTATTAAAAAATAAAAATTGGAGTGACAAGGGGTCCCACCTATTTAGTTATTATTTAAAGAGAACCTTATGTATATATTATTATTTATTTTCCTCAACTAAATAGTTAATCTAATTAAGCTTAACAAAAGAAAGGTAGTTGAACTACCATAACTTATTGAGAAATAATAAAAGATCAATAAAAGGAAGATACAAAGGGAGAGAAAAGAAGGATAACTTATGATATAAGGTATTCTCTATAATTGTGAGATAATTATTTTCTTCATTCATTTTGAGTTTACTAGAAAGCTAAACCATCTTGATGATATCAGAGTCTTATTGAAGGAAACATGATTCAAAACTGAATCATATCTTTTAGCAGCTTGTTTCTAAAGGCTCATGGTTTATCTTTGGCAGTCTGTGTGTTCTTGTTTGTTTATGGATTATATTTTATGACTGATAAATAATATTTTGCAGATTCAAGTGAAAACACTTTTATGGAAAGTTGATCCAGATTTTTAGCTTCATCTTTCTTTTGTTGTCAATGTCTTTTTGTATGGTTCCTATCAAAGACTTCTAAATTTGACTTTGGTCCCACCCTCGCAGGGGTTTGTAAAGAGAGTTTTTCTTTGTATCTCAGAATGAAGTTAATATAAAAATCAGATTTATGATTTTAGTCTGTTAGGGTCCTATAAATTATAGGAAGTCTGATTATTTAGATTCCATCTGTTGTTGCTCTCATGAAATTTCTTGTGAAAATGTCATGTCACCATCACTAGAAAAAATCAGCCTCCATATTATAAAAGACCATTAAAAACATTTGAATATTTCACTTCACCTTCATTAAGATCCTCTCCATCATCAAGTTTCATCTCAATCACCAGGGCATCAAAATCCTCCATCGAAATCATTGGATTGCATCAGTTTGCACAAATGAACATCACTTGGGAGACATTCATTCAGTCAAATATATTTTTGTATTATGATAGTAAAACTACTAGCCAAAGTACACCATCAGAACCATCCAAGCATACTTAGAGATTCCAAAAAGCTCACTTTTGGAACAACAAGAAAAATCTACTCAAAACATGTCACTTGGAGAATCTTTGAAGGCACATTTCCTAGAAATGTCATGTTTAGTCATATTTTTTCTGGATAGATTGTGGATAATAAGAGATAAAACTTGGGAAAATGAAGGAGGTTTATTTCCAAAACATGTTCATATAAAAAAACCTCTTTTATTTTATGCACAGGTATTATGGTTAAATATATATCAGGTCATCTTTGACCCCTATTGTTTGTTGTTCTTCTGGGAGTAGTTTTGGGAGATTGAATTTTTGGAAGCCATGGAGATGGATTTTTGCAGCATTAAAGGTTTAGTGGTCTTCTACACATTCAGGGATATCTCATAAAAACATAAATTCATATAAATAATGCTCAAAATTCATCCAAAAGTTTCCTAAAACAGGACGTTATGCTTCTGCAAATAGTCGTTGCGCTTCTGTAGGTTTTAGTGACCAACTTCAAACTTGAATTGTGAACAAATGGGACAGTATTTTTGAAAACTAGAGGAAATTTTTGTTCCAAACATAAAAAAGAAAAAAATCCTCTCAGTTTTGTAAAATTACTTATGGTTAGAGATATATCTCTACATCTTGGAGCCTTATTTTTGCAGAAAACCTAGCAAAATTGATAACTTCGGGCATGTACTGAAACGCAGCGCCGTGGCATTGCGCTTTTTCCTCAGACCTACAAATGCCAAAAATTTGATATTGGTGGATATATAGTACCCTACACATGTCATATATCTACTTTTGGTTCCTTATCAGCAAACAGGTTGGGATAAAATTCCCCAAAACAAGTCAAAAAATCACTCTCCACCACCTTTCTGCACCAGGTGCTGCGCTTTTGGGAGTAGCTGTGGGAAATGAAATTTTCTCCCTCATGGAATGTACATTTGGATTTCTTGAGGTGTCTAATGAAAAAAAAACATCCTAATGTTTCCAATGCATCTTTCAAAAGTAAATTTGGAGCATGGGAAGGCCTTCAAAAGTCCTTCACAAGTTGGGCGTTGTGCTTTTGCAGATTGGTGTTGCGTTTCTGGGAAGTGTGACAGTTTTGTAATTTTCTTGGTCAAGGTTGATTCCCACTGATGTAATTAGAAATATAGTGCATGTATATGATGTAATTAAGTGTCATGGGGTTGAATTATCTTTTTCCATGTGGATTTGGTGATATTGAATGCTTGTCAAAGTCAAATTGAGTTAGTTGAGCTAAACTGGGAAGTCTGTTTTGACTTTCCTAGCTTTGGGTATTGTTAGAGATATTTTTTTGATCTGATACTAGGAGGTAGGATTCGACCCCTTAGACGGGTAATGTTTTTTTGTATCTATATGTAGACCCAAGAGAGTAAATAAAATGTTTGGACCTAAAGGGAGATATGATAATGAAAAATGACCATTCATTGTAAAGACTGTCAGGATGGTTTCAAGTGACTCCTTTTGATGAATACAAAGACATTTATGCTTCAAGATTCATGTGTCATTGTTATGTGGTGAAGTGTTCCCTTATGTAATATGTTTTCTCTCTGGTTTGACATTATGTTATCTTTCTTTATTGTTTATAAGAAGATTATGTCCAGGATTTGTTTCAAACACCCTGTTCTGGCTTTAAACAATATTCATGTTTTTCTTCTGAAGTTTGAATGTAGAATTCAGATAGCACTGCTCTGCATTTGAAGTGAAACCTAATCTCTTCCTCTTTCCACATCTCACAAACTATAAGGATCCACTGACATGATTATCTTGCCTTATTACATATGATCTCAATTATTCTTTCATTGGATTACCTTAGACCTTTTTGACTCCATTTATCCCAATGGCACTCTTTTGTTATCTCAACCAAAAACTCAGAAAAAAAACCTTATAGCCTCATAGCTAGCCTAATATCCCATCCAAACAAAGTTAAATCATACAGAGAGATCCCTCTCTGAGTCTTGGTGGGCTATATCCTTGACTCCAAGTGGTTTTGTGGTTACCTCTATCCATTTCTCTCTCAGCCTGAGAAATTACAGAGTGCTAACATAATGACAATCATATTGGGGAACTGTTCCTCAGAAAGCATAGCAAGTTCTAGATATGATTATTGATGATGGATAGTGATCATACACAAGAAGGCTGAAATTATTCACCTGACGACTCCAATAAACTCCATATCAGTTCCAATTCACAGACTCCACTGGAGGAAGAACCTAAAACATGACCAAGCAATATGGAAGGATAAGGTATTCAGGCTCAAATTGTATTCAAGACATTTTTGGTTTTATCTGTAATTGTATAAGGTATTCAGGCTCAAATTGTATTCAAGAGTACATTGCTGAAGTTTACATTGATCATTTGCAAATTGATGATCCTTAAGAGACTAAGCCCCAAGTTGTAGATCATGTACATACTCATACACCTGTGCACATCCCAGATACACCTGTAGAAATCCCAGTGAGACATAAGCCTCGTGCCCTATCTCCTACTATTGCTAAACCTATAGATGGTTATAAGCCCATTGCTTTACCTCCTATACCTGCAAAAGTCCCAGATAGATACAAACCTCTAGTTTTATCTTCTATTCTCCATGACCTCCCTGCCAATTATAGCAATAATATGCCCAGGTTTGATGGAGAAAATGTGAATATCACTGCTGAAAAGCATATCCAAAGTCTTGAGGATTTTCTTGATCTATTTGGGGTGGAAGAAGATGATGTCTGTATCATGATGTTTTCCTTATCATTGCAATTTAAAGTTAAAAATTGGTTTAAGAATCTTCCAGCTGCAAGCATTGATAATTTTCATCAATTTGTGAAAATTTTCCTAGATAGATGGGTGATCAGGGGAAATGTCTTTCTCATCTTAGAAGAATATGACCATTTGAAAAGACAACTAGGGGAGACAGTACAACAGTTTTTAGCAAGGTTCAATAAGTTGTACCATTCAATACCTATTGATATAAGGCCACCCCAGGGTCCACTCACTTGCATTACCCACATCCCTTTGATCCAGAGATGGCATTCCAATTAAGAGAACGAAACACTGCAACCCTTGAAGAAATGAAAAACATTGTAGTTGATGTGGAAGATAATTTGTTTAACAAAAGGTCCAAGCTAAGGGCAGAAGAGAAAGACAGAACAGAAAAGGAACAAATGACATCTTCATAAGTGAAACTAGATGTTCTAGCAAACACTGTAAAAGAGATGATGCAAAAGATTAGTAGAAAAGATGAACTTCTTGTTCAAAGATCACATGTTTCATTAGTTCCAGAAAAGAAAAAGCTCACTGTTCTCAAATGGTTTGCAGCTCATCCTTGGCATCCTAAAACAAAAGAGGATTATTTCATGTACTCGATTCATAATATGGTCAAATATGGAGCTCAAAATCAGATGGTGGTGGAAAAATTTCATGCGATGATGTGCATGTTTGATGATCTTGCATATATAGATGATCTTCCCGGATATGATCATCAGGATGGTGATTAGATGGTCGATATTGAGGTTGTTTTTTCAAGCCAAACACCATTATCTTCATGGGAAGAAGAAGCCCTATTGTCACAATGCAAATATGGCAATCAGACTCTGCATACTAAGAAATACCGCAAGGATGAAAACAAAGAAAGTTTTCAAGTAAAAACAAAATGCCTTCCCCTGTGTTTTGCCTCACTCCTGAGAGAACATTGCAAGCAGATTGTAAATAGAAAGGATGAGGAATGTTCTAATGAATCAATTGAGGAAAACAGGGATGATACAAAACCTTTTTCAGATCCAGAAGTTCGATCCCTGAGTCATCTTGAATGTCAAATCTCAGATGAAATCACAGAGTCTAAAACAGATGATGAACTGATCCAGTTTTATTCCCTGCCCTTATGCTTTAATTCATTTCAGATTGTGAAAGGGAATATTGGTCACATTATGGTTGACAATCATGGGAGAAATCATGAGGTGTCGGTAGAACCAATACTGCAGCCATCTAAAACACTACATGACCCAATAGTTGATATGTTGGATGGACTGTGTTTTCAAAGTCAGTTTCCATTGACCTGTAATGATTTCAAAAAATGTTATGATATGGATATGATCAGACAGTCTGCTCCATTTTCTTGTTCAGTAGAAGTATCATTTCAAAGCCCATCAGAAAAATTGCAGCCATGTCAGGAAGCACTTGAGGATGTAAATAGATTAAATACAACATAAAATCATGAAGTTGAGTTGGTTAAATTGGAATATCCAAAAATAGGTCAAGTATATCTTGACCCTATAGATATCTATATGGAAAAAAATTTCATCACAGAGCAACAATCAATTTCCATAATTTATGTTGTTTTGCAAGTTTACCAAGCTCCCTATGACAAAGACTAGGCTCACAATAATTTTCAAGTACCCTTAACATATTCAGTTCTGAGTTTGGTAAATAACAGTGAAAGAATTAAGGTATCAAATCCAATATTTGATTGATTATATTGGATATTTCATATTGATTAAGGTCGTGCATTCTAAGGTTAGAATATGATATATGTACATAAATAAGATGGTCAGATCAACATCTTTCAAATAATTAGATTTACAGTGTGTAAATAAGATTGCTGGGCAAGCATGATTTTCATATTCATTTCAGTGTCACATTTAAGACTCAATCAAGTTTGGAGTAGGTGATACATTGATTTTCAGTCACAGAGGATTTATAGTCGAAAAGGTTGCAGTGGTGGGAATAAACCAATGGATAAGGCACTGATTTACGAATCCAGAGATTTGATATTCTTGACACCTCCTCAGGATCTTCCATCCCCAATTGGAGCCTATGTTAGGGTCCTATAAATTATAGGAAGTCTGATTATTCAGGTTCCATCTGTTGTTGCTCTCATGAAAGTTCCTGTTTAAATGTCATGTCACCATCACTAGAAAAAATCGACCTCCATATTATAAAAGGCCATTAAAAACATTTTAATAGTTTATTTCACCTTCATTAAGCTCCTATCCATCATCGAGTTTCATCGCAATCACCAGGGCATCAAAATCCTCCATCGAAATCATTGTATTACATTAGTTTGCATAAATGACCATCACTTGGGAGACATTCATTCAGTCAAATATATTTTTGTATTTTTCTAGTCAAACTAATAGCCAAAGTACACCATCAGCACCATCCAAGAATACTCAGAGATTCCAAAAAACTCACTTTTGGCACAACAAGAACAATCTACTCAAAACATGTCACTTGGAGAATCTTTGAAGGCACATTTCCTAGGAATGTCCTGTTTAGTCATATTTTTTCCGGACATATTGTGGCCAATAAGAGATAAAAATTGGGAAAATGATGGAGGTTTATTTACAAAACATATTCATATAAAAAAACCTCTTTTATTTTATGCACAGGTATTATGGTTAAAGATATATTATCTCGTCTTTGACCCCTATTTTTCGCTGTGCTTCTGGGAGTAGTTTTGGGAGATTGAATTTTTGGAAGCCATGGGGATGGATTTTTGCAGGCTTAAAGGTTCAGTGGTCTTCTACACATTCAGGGATATCTCCTAAAAACATCAATTCATATAAATAATGCTCAAAATTCATCCAAAAGTTTCCTAAAACAGGATGCTACGCTTCTGCAAATGGTCACTGCACTTATGCAGGTTTTAGTGACCAACTTCAAACTTGAATTGTGAAAAAATGGGAAAGTATTTTTGAAACCTGAAGGATTGTTTTGTTTGAAACATACCAAATAACAAAAACCTCTCTCAGTTTTGTAAAATTACTTATGGTTAGAGAGATATCTCTACATCTTGGAGCCTTATTTTTTGCAGAAAACCGAGAAAATTTGATAATTTCGGGCATGTACAGAAACACAGTGTCGTGGCACTGCATTTTTTCCTCAGATGTACAAATGCCAAAAAATTGATATTGGTGGATAGATAGTACCCTGCACATGTCATATATCTACGTTTTTTTCCTTATCATCAAACAGGCTGATATAAAATGCCCAAAAACAGGTCAAAAAATCACTCTCTGCCACCTTTCTGCACTAGGCGCTACGCTTTTGGGAGTAGCTGTGGGAAAACAAATTTTTCTCCCTCATAGAGTGTCCATTTGGATTGCTTGAGGTTTCAAATGACAAATCGACATCCTAATATTTCCAAAGCATCTTTCAAAATTAAATTTGGAGCATGGGAAGGCCTTCAAAAGTCCTTCACATGCTGGGCGTTGAGCTTTTGCAGATTGGTGTTGCATTTCTGGGAAATGTTACAGTTTTTAAATTTTCTTGGTAAACGTTGATTCCCATTGATGTAATTCGAAATATAGTGAATGTATATGATGTAATTACGTTTCATGGGATTGAATTATCTTTTTTCATGTGGATTTGGTGATATTGAATGCTTGTGAAAGTCAAATTGAGTTAGTTGAGCTAAACTGGGAAGTCTGTTTTGACTTTCCTAGCTTTGGGTATTGTTAGAGATCTTTTTGTGATCTGATCCTAGGAGGTAGGATTCGACCCCTCATATGGAAAAAAATAATTTGTATCTATATTTAGACCCAAGAGAGTCAAGCAAATGTTTGGACCTAAAGGGAGAGATGATAGTGAAAAATTACCATTCATTGTAAAGACTACCAAGATGGTTTCAAGTGACTCCTTTTGATGAATACAAAGAAATTTATACTTCATTATTCATGTGTCATTGTTATGTGGTGAAGTGTTCCCTTATGTAATATTTTTTCTCTCTGGTTTCACATTATGTTATCTTTCTTTATTGTTTATAAGAATATTATGTTCATGATTTTTTTCAATCACCTTGTTCTGGCTTTAAACAATATTCATGTTTTTCTTCTGAAATTTGAATGTAGAATTCAGATAGCACTGCTCTGCATTTGAAGTGAACCCTAATCTGTTCCTCTTTCCACATCTCACAAACTATAAGGATCCACTGACATGATTATCTTGTCTTGTTACAATGATCTCAATTATTCTTTCATTGGATTACCTTAGACCTTTTTTACTCCATTTAGCCCAACGACCCTCTTTTGTTGTCTCAACCAAAAAATCAAACAAACGTTATAGCCTCATAATTATCCTAATATCCCATCCAAAAAAAGTTAAATCATACAGAGAGATCCCTCTCTGAGTCTGGGAGGGATAGATCCTTGCCTCCAAGTGGTTTATTGGTTACCTCTGTCCATTTCATTCTCATCCCGAGAAATTACAGAGTGTTAACACAGTCTCACATGGGTATCTGAGTGATATTGTTCAGATTTTAATTTTATTCTTGTTTCTTATCCATGTACACACTTATGTATATGTCTCTCTCTTTTCTTTTTTATAGTTACATATAACATATAAAATCAGCCTTAGTCCCTAATACATATTACTTGTGGATTAAGATATTGTTTTGAATTAAATAAACTCAGGGTAACATTCCCAACTATCTTGCCTTAGCCTAGCAAGATCTGAAAATGCTTGAGTAAGGTTCTTCATACCTTCTCCTCAACAAGATGCACTGCAGAGAAGGAGTTTTTAGGGTCCTAATATGTGTCATTTATGTCGAAATGATAATGAGTACAACACATATATGTTTCTCACATGTCCATTCAAAAGAGAAGTATGGTCCGAGATCCACTTAAGAGTCCATCAATAGGGTATTTGGCATAACGATTCTGTAAGTGAATGATTTGTAATGCAGACCCCCGAACCCTTGGGCCTAGATCCGCTACAGGATCGCTCTAAACCTTCCCGAGCCAAAGCGGCTCTTTCGGATCCCTATTGGAACCTCAAATCTTCGATCCAAAGGTCCTTCAATTTCCCCACGGCCTCCAACACGACCGTGATCCTTTCTCGAAAAGTAATTTTGGGTTTCGGGACTCCCTGAGTCCTAATGTCGAGAGTCTCTGCCTCCTTGACTTCTCCGAATGCCGAAATGCCGAAAATCCAAAATGGCTTCAATGACACTTACCCCCTTGGGCCACATCTTTGGTCCATGTGACCGCTTTCCCCGTGACCGCAGTCTACTTCGGGGTTTTCAATACCAAGAGCCCCGACTCTTAGTCCTCGGGATTGCCAAAGTGTCTATACCTGAAATGTCGAAATCCTTGGCTTGGATTTCTCCTCCAAAGCTGTGTCACACTTTCACGACTTCGGGACTTCTGATGTGAAGTATCCCAGTTTTCTGTTTGCGGGATTCCTAAAATGCCGAGTCTTGATACCAGGTGTGACCATGGTCCCCACTCATCTCTATATCGCATTTCGTGACTTTGGGGTTTTCAACTCCAAGTGCCCCGACTCCCTGTCATCGGAACTTCTGAAATCCTGAATCCCGGTATGCCGAAACTCCACTCCTGCGGGAGATCAACGGCTCATCGCTTCCCCTAATCTAACGGTTTATATCCTTTCAGGATTTCATGGGTCAAGAGTCCCGAAGTCTTACCTCTTGCATTCTCGATAACTGAAATGGCGAAATCCTCCTTTCGGGATTTTCCCGATGCCTCGATCGTTGCCACGTGTCCTCCTGTTGGATGGTCCCGATACTCTCGGTATTTCAGGACTTTGTGACCCCAACGACACTAATCCTTGGTCCTTCACCTTCTAATGCCCGAATCCCCGAGATACAAGGATCTTGTGAGATGTGTCCTCCTCATATGGACAGTCAAGACTTCGGAACCCGTGACCTCTAGTCTTTCGGTCTCCTGTCTTCGGAACCTCCAAAGTTTCGAACTCCGAAATCCCAATACGTCCACTATTTCAGGACTTTTCAGATTCTCTCCTCTACTTGCAAGGATTTAAACCTCGTTCTCCTTTCAACAGATCCGATGGCTATCAACTATCTGAGCTAGATCTGACGGCCCAGATCTACTCTCTTCCACTGCACTCTCCTGCTGCTTCCTGGACGTGAAACTTCAACGGTCCAGATCCCCTCTTCGGTCTTATCCGACGGCAGTTGTGCTACCTCTTGTGAGCTCCTATTTCTTCCCTATCCATGGAATATTTTCCAATTTTCAAAGGCCTCGGCCTTTTCTCCTGCTATGAAGTCTGTACGCACAGCATCTAGCCGCGTTCTTGAAGACGCTTTTCCTCCTGAGCTTCCTCATACTCAAACCCTCCAAAAGGTCTTCTTTCGTCCTTCTGCTCTTCTCGGCTTATGGCCTATTCCTGAAATCACTCTTCCTCCTGAGCTTCTCCAACTCCTCTGAAACCTTGAAATGTTTCTTTGACCTCTGTGGTTCCTACAGGGTCTCTGTCCCTCCTGGACTTTGTTCGCTCTGAACCCGTGAAAGGATTCCCGACTCCTGCACTCCTTGTAGAGTCTTTGCACACATGAAGGTGCTATTTGTCCTAGGCTTGTCTACTACTCATGCCTCTAAGGGACTTCACCCTTTTCTTCTCCCTCAGATGGAGATTTCTGATGCCTCATCGGTAACCACTTACTCAAGCAACTCCTTGCTGAGTCTGCAGGGTATTCAACAAACCTGTGAAGATCCTCTCCTCGACTCTTATATGTTCCAAAACTCAAAAGAGTTCTTTCCTGTGCGCTATCTACACACCAACTCAATGCCCTCCTAGCAGAGTCCCTATAGAGCTCCTCAGAGATTCTGTCTCCTTCTGTGCCTTTCCTTTGTACAGTCCCGACTCTAAGGTGTTCAACGAACTTGAGACCTTTCCCTGAGTTTAAGACTTCAGCTGGTGCACCCTCCTGTCATGTCTTTTTCCAAATTCCGTAGAATTGGAATTGTACTCTATGCACTGGCTTTGAGAACCCGCAGTGTTCTGTCACGCCCTCTTGGCATGAAGCCTCAAATATCCCCAAACCTGAAATCAAAGAACGCTTGCAAATGCATACCTAATCATACATCTACAACATATATTGAACACATGAAAGCATTCACACAACACAGAATGACATGCAGGAAAACTGTTGTTTGTATTAATGTAAAATGCCTCTTTTTACAATGTGTTCCTGAGCTCAGACTTTGACAGCGTCTCGGCTCCTTCTCTCTCAACCAACTTACCTACTCAAAATGAGATACCAAGATCCTTTTACATGAGGGGGCTCTTCGATCTCTTCCCTCCATCTCACCTACCCTATTCAATTACATTAACTCTACAATTGAATGAACTGTCTAGTCCAGATTGGAGCTAGATCTCAGCCTTACAACCATTAAAGGCTAATTCTACCTAACGCCTTCTCAAAGGCATGGCTCTATGGCTCTAACAGCCTTACAAACATTAAATGATTTTGATTCAAATTCAAAATGTGAGAGGGTTGGCGCCTGTCTTCCTTGAATGCGCGCTTTGAATGCGTTGAGTGGGCTGGCTAGCTGGCGCCTGGATGGCTTGGGAGCGATGCTTCTGCATCATACTCCTCTGCTACGAAAATTCATGAGCTCCTGCTCATGAGCTCTCCACCCTGGTTGTTGAAATCCTCCTGGATCCCAAACAACTCTTTGGATCTGTCTTCCTTCTCCATATCTCTACTGCTGCTGCTGCTTCCGCTGCTCTGCTGCTGCTACTGTCTCCCTTTTTCTTAGCTTTTCGCTCCTGGTAGTCTCTTGTGCTGACTTTAACATTAGCTTCCTGATCTGCTCAATCATTTCGTCCAGCTGCTGCAATGGTTGGCTCTGTTCATGCAGTCTCCTCTGCTGCAATTTCTCCCTGCAAATGGGCAGATCACCATGATCTCCTATGCCATTTTATTCATCTCCTATGGCCTTGACTTGCCACCTTGCTGCAGATTCCCATTCTACTATCTCATCACTAATTTGCTGCTCAACCTCTTCCTGTGGCAACTTTTATTCTGCCATTTCTCCTGCAGGCATGTCTCCTACTGGCATGTCTCCAGCTTCTCCCAGTTGCCTCCCATGCTATAATTTTCCCTCATCTTCTGCTGCATACCTCGATACTGCGATGATCATTATCCGTTGTTCAGCTCCCTGGCTGAAATCTCTAAGCGATTCCTCGGAATGCTCCTCCGCTATGACTGTCTGCTCATGGCAGTCATTCGCTGGCTCTGGATTGTTCATCCAATCCTCCAACATCTCCAACTCCATCTCCCATGGAGTGATCATCTTATCTCCATGATCCTCTTCTGCTGTCAGCTTCAGTGCTGCAGTTGTCTTCTTTTCATATTTCTGGCTGAAAATCTTGAGCCATTCCTCATAATGCTCATCTCCTTTCTCTTATGGGATAGACATCAGTGTCTTCTCCCCTTCTTCTTCCATGACAGTCTCTGTTGGATGTCGTTTTGTTGTTGCTACTTCATCGACAACAAAAACATTTGTCTCCCCTGGGCGATGTGGCAGGAATATTCGAATTCCTCCAATTATCAAAAGATTCCTCTGATCCTCCTTCTCTGTTAGCTATCCTCGCTGATATGAGCTCATCTCTGAGATCATCTTCTCTCCCTTGCCCTCTTGGTAATATGGGATTTCTCTGCTATTATTTTGGAAGTTTATGAGATCCTCAGATCTCTTTTTATTTCCCTCCTAGAAATATGAAATTCCCTGGCTGTCCTCTTGACAGTCTATGAGATCCCGAAATGATCTTATCTCACTGCCCTCTTGGAAATATGAAATTCGATGGCTGTCCTCTTGACAGTCTATGAGATCCCGCAGTGATATCATCTCATTTCCCTCTTAGCAATTGGGAATTTCCTCTCTACTCTCCTGGCAGTCTTTGAGATCTTCAGCTGATCTCATGTCATCCTGACTGAGATTCCTCCTAGCTTCTGGTTCACATAGTTGAACCATTTCCTCTTCTAGTGTGTTGAGGTTTTCATCATGCCTCAACCACCTTCTCAACAGCCTCTGCTGTCTTTTGGCCAATAATGCCCTGACTGGCCATTCATCTTTTCCCTAATGGGCCATTCATATACCCATCGTGACCATGTATCCTGTTGCACCCACAGTGCAAGCTCATCCAACCTTGCCCTGATCTTGGCGAGCTCCTTATCCACCTCAGCTTTGCTCGGCTGCTGGCGGTTCTTCTTCCCATTGCATGCGTGGCCTTCAGTAGCCATTCTTCTCTACTGTCTACCCTCCTGACAAGCCTGATGTTGTCACTCCTCAACCCTGAGTGTTTACAGCATCTCCCTGCAGTCCTCCTGACTGTCTCCTTTGACTGCTGCATACTTGCAAACAATCACCACAGAGTTCCAATACTCTGTCTTCTCCTACATGTCTCTGCAAGCTGCCTCTGACACCACACTGATGTGTACCAGCGTATTGTTTTTCCCTTCTTGCTTCCTTTGCCTGAAATATACAAACAGAGTCAATCTCTGATACCACTTAATGCAGACCCCCGAACCCTTGAGCCGAGATCCGCTATAGGATCGCTCTAAACCTTCCTGAGCCGAAGCAGCTCTTTCGGATCCCTATTGGAACCTCAAATCTTCGATCCACAGGTCCTTCAATTTCCCCACGGCCTCCAACACGACCGTGATCCTTTCCCGAAAAGTAATTTCGGGTTTTGGGACTCCCTGAGTCCCGATGTCGAGAGTCTCTGCCTCCTTGACTTCTCCGAATGTCGAAATGCCGAAAAGCCGAAATGGATTCAACGACACTTAGCCCCCTGGGCCATATCTTTGGTCCATGTGACCGCTTTCCCCATGACCACAGTCTACTTCGGGCTTTTCAATACCAAGATCCCCGACTCTTAGTCCTCGGGATTGCCGAAGTGTCGATCCCCGAAATGCCGAAATCCTTGGCCTGGCTTTCTCCTCCAAAGTTGTGTCGCACTTTCATGATTTCAGGACTTCCGATGTGAAGTATCCTAGTTTTCTGTCTGCAGGATTCCCGAAATGCAGAATCCTGATACCAGGTGTGACCGCAGTGCCCACTCATCTCTATATCGTGTTTCAAGACTTCGGGGTTTTCAACTCCAAGTGCCCCAACTCCCTGTCATCGAAACTTCCGAAATCCCGAATCCCAGTATGCTGAAACTCCACTCCTGTGGGAGATCAACGGCTCATCACTTCCCTTGATCCAACGGCTAAGATCCTTTCAGGATTTCATGGGTCAAGAGTCCTGAACTCTTACCTCTTGCATTCTCGGTAACTGAAATGCCGAAATCCTCCTTTCGGGGATTTTCTCGATGCCTCGATCGTCAACACATTTCCTCCTGTTGGATGGTCCCAATACTCTTGATATTTTGGGACTTTGCGACCCCAATGACACTAATCCCTGGTCCTTCACCTTCTAATGCCCAAATCCCCGAGATACGAGGATCTCATGACATGTGTACTCCTTAGATGGACGGTCCCTATGTCTTCGGGACTTCATAACCCGTGACCTCTAGTCTTCCGGTCTCCTATCTTCGAAACCTCCGAAGTTTCGAACTTCGAAATCCTGATACGTCCACTATTTCGGGACTTTTTGGATTCTCTCCTCTGCTTGCGAGGATTTAAACCTCGTGCTCCTTTCAACAGATCTGATGGCTATCGACTGTCTGAGCTAGATCTGATGACCAAGATCTACTCTCTTCCGCTGTGCTCTCCTGTTGCTTCCTGGACGTGAAACTTCAATGGTCTAGATCTCCTCTTTGGTCTTATCCGACGGCAGCTATGCTCCCCCTTGTGAGCTCCTTTTTCTTCCCTATCCTTGGAAGATTTTCCAATTGTCAAAGGCCTCAGCCTTTGCTCCTTCTACGAAGCCTGTACTCACAACTTCTAGCCGCGTTCTTGAAGACCCTTTTCCTCCTGAGCTTCCTCGGACTCAAACCCTCCAAAAGTTATTCTTTCAGCCTTCTGCTCTTCTCAGCTTATGGCATGTGCCTGAAAGTACTCTTCCTCCTTAGCTTCTCCATCTCCTCTGAAACCTTGAAAGGTTTCTTCCACCTCTGTGGTTCCTACAGGGTCTCTGTCCCTCCTGGACTTTGTTCGCTCTGAACCCGTGAAAGGATTCTTGACTTCTGCACTCCTTGCAGAGTCTCTGCACACATGAAGGTGCTATCTGTCCTGAGCTTGTCTGCTACTCAGGCCTCTAAGGGACTTCACCTTTTCTTCTCCCTCAGATGGAGATTTCTGATGCCTCCTTGGTAACCACTTACTCAAGCAACTCCTTGCTGAGTCTGCAGGGTATTCAACAACCCTGTGAAGATCCTCTCCTGGACTCTTCTCTGTTCGAGAACTCAAAAGAGTTCTTTCCTGTGCTCTATCTAAACACCAACTCAATTCCCTCTTGGCAGAGTTCCTACAGAGCTCCTCAGAGATTCTGTCTCCTTCTATGCCTTTCCTTTGCACAGTCCCGACTCCAAGGTGTTCAATGACCTTGAGACCTTTCCCTAAGTTTAAGACTTTAGCTGGTGCACCCTCATGGCACGTCTTTGTCCGAATTCCGCATAATTGGAAGTGCACTGGCTTTCATAACCCGCAGTGTTTTGTCACGCCCTCTTGACATGAAGCCTCAAAGATCCCCAAACCTGAAATCAAAGAACTCCTGCAAATGCATACCTAATCATACATATACAACATATATTGAACACATGAAAGCATTCACACAACACATAATGACATGCACGAAAACTGTTGTTTGTATTAATGTAAAATGCCTCTTTTTACAATGTGTTCCTGAGCTCAGACTTTGACAGCGTCTCGACTCCTTCTCTCTCAACCAACTTACCTACTCAAAATGAGATACCAAGATCCTTTTACATGAGGGGGCTCTTCGAGCTCTTCCCTCCATCTCACCTACCCTATTCAATTACATTAACTCTACAATTGAATGGGTTGTCTAGTCCGGATTGGAGCTAGATCTCAGCCTTACAACCATTAAAGGCTACTTCTACCTAACGCCTGCTCAAAGGCACGGCTCTATGGCTCTAACAGCCTTACAAACATTAAATTATTTTGATTCAAATTCAAAATGTGAGAGGGTTGGCACCTCTATTCCTTGAATGCGCGCTTTGAATGCGCTAAGTGGGCTGGTTGGCTAGCGCGTGGCTAGTTTGGGAGTGATGCTCCTACTTCAATTTGATGAGTTTATAAGGAAAAGGGATTTAAGGAAATGGATGAATCTTCCACCAATTGTGTGTTGGAGTTTATGGTTCGCAAGAAACTCAAGATTATCTAAAAACATGAATTCACCTCCCTTGATTGTTGCTAGATTGGCGGAGGAAAAGATTTAAGAATATAAATTAGTTTTGACTAATCTAGTATTTTCCACTGACGAGTCTTGGTCCTTCTTTGGCAGGGATTTCCAGAGAGCAGATATGTTATGTGGTTTGGGATTTAACCTACACCTTTCAAAGTTTGTTTCATATTCTTTCAAAGAAAATGATGGAGAAGGAACAAATAACATGGGGGAGTAGTTGGCTTTGTTTTACCGACTAAAGAGGTAAATTCCTTGAAAAGTTTTGGTGAGTCTTCTCTGATTATCAATTTCATCCAAGGAAAGGCACATATTACTAATTTGTCCCTGTCTGTGTTAGCGCTACAAATTCAAGATACAGTGCAATCCTTTGGTCATATTGAAGCTCGCCATAACTTTCGAGAATTGAACATAACTATATCCATGGAGCAAACAATTATTTCGGCATTCTCACAGTCGCTGGTGTCTGTTTTATTGAATAATTTTATCGAGGACGGTTTCTGTGGTTCATTTCAGGAATAATTTCCTTGCCATGTGCGAGGAGCTCGGGTTTGTTAGATTGGTTCTTGACAGTATCCTGAACCTGCAAAACACGTCCAATTCTATTAAACATTGGCTTGAAAGACTGCAGAAAACCCTTGCGGATGCTGAGGAGCTTGTGGACGAATGCAATTGTGGCGACATTGCTTTCCACAATTTTCTTCAACGCTATAGATTAGCTCAAAAAATCAAAGGGCTTAACAAAATGATCAAAGGCCTAAAGAAGGATGCATCCGTTCTAATCTTATTGTGTCAAGTGAATGGACATGAAGCTCAAAACCAAAATCAAGTGTGGTCGAGATCACTAAGGGTTAGAAGTGTTGTTACTACTTTCCCGACAATCGTGGAGTCGTACACCGTTGGAACCCAAACGAATGTAAGAGCTCTTCATCGGCTTTTGATGGAAACTGATACTACAAATATCATTGGATTGTTTGGAATTGGGGGAGTTGGTAAAACCCATCTTCTACAAAAATTAGTAACTAGTGAAGGCATCCAGGAGATCTCTGTGGGCTTGGTAATTTGGTTGACCATTTCCCAGAATCCTGTAGTTCAAAAACTATAGGCTATGCTGTGCAGACAAATCGATTTGGATTTGGATGAAATTTCCAGCGAAGAGGAATCCAGGTTTGAAATTTATGCATTCCTCAAAGATAAAAAATTCTTGATGATTTTGGATGATGTATGGTCTGGGTTTGAGAGAATTCTGGTGCAATTAACTGGGTTTCGTAACTCAAATAACGGAAAATTTATCATCTCAAGCCGTGATCACAGTGTCCTCCGAAGGATGGGAGCCAATCATATAATAAGGGTTGAACCATTGAGAGATGACCAAAGCTGGGACTTGTTCTGCTATTATGCCTTTCGAAGCTGTGAGGAAATCGATCAAGTGGAGGAATATGCTAATTCCGTCGCTAAGGAATGAAAGGGGATTCCTCTTTCTATTAAGACCATTGTAGTAGCAATGGTAGGAGAACAATATCATCGAAAATGGAGGCTTGCATTGGATCAGCTTAGAAATGTTGACAAGAATTTTTACTCGACTCGTCCACAGACAGAAACATAGTTGTTCGCGAAGCTAAGATTGAGCCACGATGCTCTGCCTCTGTGTCTTCGACCGTGTTTTCTTTGCTGTGTCGCTTTTCTAGAAGACGAGGAGATCGATACTGAATATCTCATACAACTTTTTATTGCTGAAGGATTAATGGGAAGTGCCACTGCCAATAGGTGCTTCTCTGACGTAGAAGAGATTGGGCGACATTACTGGAATATTCTTATTGATAATTGTTTGATTGACATCGGCAAAAAAGACTGGGAAGGACGTGTTGTGAGTTGCAAGATGCACGACATCCTAAGAGACATGGCTATCTGCATTGCTGAAGAAGAAGAAATATGCCTGTTCAGAGCAGGTATGGGTTCCAACAGCCTTCCAGTGCACCTGTTTCAGGGTCGTAGAAGAATATCACTG
>ML795090.1:40877-51150 GCA_009831015.1 Picea engelmannii
ATTTGTTATGGTGTTGACTCAAAAATGGGAAAGATTGGTTATATCCATGAATTCTTGTCTTGTTTGTTATTTATCTATGAGGGTTTGGTCAATTTAGAAGTTATATGGTTTTGAAAAAACAATGACCACCAGTTTCACATTGACGTTTCGAACCCATTCCGTTTATGCAACAATTATTGGGGTTGTGATATAAATTTTATATGATGAAAGGTCGATGGATTTATGTTTGTTTTCTCAGCCTCCCATGGTGGCTTGAGACAATATGGTTTTAAATGACTTTGTAAATAGTCTCCTACAAAATGTTTTTCTAGTTTAAATGAACATCTATAAAAAAAAAAAAAAAAAAAAAAAGGAAAATGAAAGTTGTAAAGTTTGACAGTCTTGAAATTTTCCTTGGTTTTTATATTGAGCACTACAAAATAAAATTGTATCTTGGATTTGAATTGTTGACAGAGAAAGGTTTTTGGAAAATGATGGCAATGTCGATTTTAAAGTCAATAAATGTTATTTCATGTAATAGAACAATAATCATCTCATTCTCATTCATTATCTCACTTTCCACTCATTATATGCCCACCACCTTCCCAAATACATTTAATTTGTCCCCTGTTTTATTATTGTGAATTTCATTTAAAGAAAAAAAGAAAAAAAAGAAAGGGACTAAATGATGACTGGTGTTGGAAGTTTGGATATAGAGACATTGTTTTTATAAGGAAGTTACCTCTGCATTTGCTTGGAAAATATTCATTGGTTGGTTCCTATCCATGCTACCATTTTTCACTCATTACAAATCCCCCCATATTCCCAATAACCCTATCACTCCCTGTTCAAATGGAAATTTATTATTGAATTTAAAAGTATGATGGATGGATGGTTTGCATGTGCTTTTGTTGTGAATGATAGAGCCAACCTTTTGATTTTATTTAGGTAGAGTATTGATGCATGGATTGTTAAGAGTTTTTCATAACTTGATTGGAATATTGCTTCAAGATGAGTTTATTTAGCAGAGACAGCAATGTCATAGGTGTAAATAGAGGTAGAGGAAATAATTGGCAAAGATCCCATAGAACGCCACGATTTTTGATACATTTTGACGTTGATCCGCAAGAACTAAATCAACTTTTCCAAGTTGGGTTCCTTAATCTAGTTGGCCAAGGAATTATGCAACCTCTACCTGAGAGGCCTCCTTTCCAGCCACGCCAAAATTTCTCTGGTATCCATGTCTCCCCTCATGTGTCTATGCATCCAAAATCACCTGCCAATGATGGCTGGCACGAAATTGTTCATCAACCTATAGCTCATCACCATGGTTGGCCTACTGTGTCATTGCCACTTCCCCCTCCTCCATCGCCATTCATCCAAAATGCCCAATCTGATCGTTTTGTCTCGCCAGTACAGTCCTCTCATGCAAGCAAAAGATTAAAATCGACCATCCCTGAGCCAAAATTAGATAAAGGAAAAGAGGTGGCTAATCCCTCCAAGTATTCTAAGGACTCCTCTAAATCAATATCCTCTCATCTCCACCTCAAAGATGATTGTTCCCATGTCATCAGTGAAATCCACCCACAAGGTTCCAATCAATTGAAGGTTGTTGCACATGACAAATCAAAAAAAGGATCAAGAAAAATAAGCAGTGAAAAGAGGAAAAATGCCTCTCACAACAAATATGTTTTTTAATGTTGTTAATGCTATTTTATTTTGAGGACATCCTTTTTATTTGATATGACAATATTTTGGACAACAAATACTTATTTAGAGAGAGTTTTGGATAGCATGGATATAATGCTATTTTTGGATATAGTCATGTTTTATTTTTTGATATTAAAATATTGGACTATTAAGTATTGGAATACGAGGATGGGAGTTACAAGGCAGATGTTTGAATTAAATATTTGGGGTATTATACTTCATGTTTTGATGATTATTAAAAAATAAAAATTGGAGTGACAAGGGGTCCCACCTATTTAGTTATTATTTAAAGAGAACCTTATGTATATATTATTATTTATTTTCCTCAACTAAATAGTTAATCTAATTAAGCTTAACAAAAGAAAGGTAGTTGAACTACCATAACTTATTGAGAAATAATAAAAGATCAATAAAAGGAAGATACAAAGGGAGAGAAAAGAAGGATAACTTATGATATAAGGTATTCTCTATAATTGTGAGATAATTATTTTCTTCATTCATTTTGAGTTTACTAGAAAGCTAAACCATCTTGATGATATCAGAGTCTTATTGAAGGAAACATGATTCAAAACTGAATCATATCTTTTAGCAGCTTGTTTCTAAAGGCTCATGGTTTATCTTTGGCAGTCTGTGTGTTCTTGTTTGTTTATGGATTATATTTTATGACTGATAAATAATATTTTGCAGATTCAAGTGAAAACACTTTTATGGAAAGTTGATCCAGATTTTTAGCTTCATCTTTCTTTTGTTGTCAATGTCTTTTTGTATGGTTCCTATCAAAGACTTCTAAATTTGACTTTGGTCCCACCCTCGCAGGGGTTTGTAAAGAGAGTTTTTCTTTGTATCTCAGAATGAAGTTAATATAAAAATCAGATTTATGATTTTAGTCTGTTAGGGTCCTATAAATTATAGGAAGTCTGATTATTTAGATTCCATCTGTTGTTGCTCTCATGAAATTTCTTGTGAAAATGTCATGTCACCATCACTAGAAAAAATCAGCCTCCATATTATAAAAGACCATTAAAAACATTTGAATATTTCACTTCACCTTCATTAAGATCCTCTCCATCATCAAGTTTCATCTCAATCACCAGGGCATCAAAATCCTCCATCGAAATCATTGGATTGCATCAGTTTGCACAAATGAACATCACTTGGGAGACATTCATTCAGTCAAATATATTTTTGTATTATGATAGTAAAACTACTAGCCAAAGTACACCATCAGAACCATCCAAGCATACTTAGAGATTCCAAAAAGCTCACTTTTGGAACAACAAGAAAAATCTACTCAAAACATGTCACTTGGAGAATCTTTGAAGGCACATTTCCTAGAAATGTCATGTTTAGTCATATTTTTTCTGGATAGATTGTGGATAATAAGAGATAAAACTTGGGAAAATGAAGGAGGTTTATTTCCAAAACATGTTCATATAAAAAAACCTCTTTTATTTTATGCACAGGTATTATGGTTAAATATATATCAGGTCATCTTTGACCCCTATTGTTTGTTGTTCTTCTGGGAGTAGTTTTGGGAGATTGAATTTTTGGAAGCCATGGAGATGGATTTTTGCAGCATTAAAGGTTTAGTGGTCTTCTACACATTCAGGGATATCTCATAAAAACATAAATTCATATAAATAATGCTCAAAATTCATCCAAAAGTTTCCTAAAACAGGACGTTATGCTTCTGCAAATAGTCGTTGCGCTTCTGTAGGTTTTAGTGACCAACTTCAAACTTGAATTGTGAACAAATGGGACAGTATTTTTGAAAACTAGAGGAAATTTTTGTTCCAAACATAAAAAAGAAAAAAATCCTCTCAGTTTTGTAAAATTACTTATGGTTAGAGATATATCTCTACATCTTGGAGCCTTATTTTTGCAGAAAACCTAGCAAAATTGATAACTTCGGGCATGTACTGAAACGCAGCGCCGTGGCATTGCGCTTTTTCCTCAGACCTACAAATGCCAAAAATTTGATATTGGTGGATATATAGTACCCTACACATGTCATATATCTACTTTTGGTTCCTTATCAGCAAACAGGTTGGGATAAAATTCCCCAAAACAAGTCAAAAAATCACTCTCCACCACCTTTCTGCACCAGGTGCTGCGCTTTTGGGAGTAGCTGTGGGAAATGAAATTTTCTCCCTCATGGAATGTACATTTGGATTTCTTGAGGTGTCTAATGAAAAAAAAACATCCTAATGTTTCCAATGCATCTTTCAAAAGTAAATTTGGAGCATGGGAAGGCCTTCAAAAGTCCTTCACAAGTTGGGCGTTGTGCTTTTGCAGATTGGTGTTGCGTTTCTGGGAAGTGTGACAGTTTTGTAATTTTCTTGGTCAAGGTTGATTCCCACTGATGTAATTAGAAATATAGTGCATGTATATGATGTAATTAAGTGTCATGGGGTTGAATTATCTTTTTCCATGTGGATTTGGTGATATTGAATGCTTGTCAAAGTCAAATTGAGTTAGTTGAGCTAAACTGGGAAGTCTGTTTTGACTTTCCTAGCTTTGGGTATTGTTAGAGATATTTTTTTGATCTGATACTAGGAGGTAGGATTCGACCCCTTAGACGGGTAATGTTTTTTTGTATCTATATGTAGACCCAAGAGAGTAAATAAAATGTTTGGACCTAAAGGGAGATATGATAATGAAAAATGACCATTCATTGTAAAGACTGTCAGGATGGTTTCAAGTGACTCCTTTTGATGAATACAAAGACATTTATGCTTCAAGATTCATGTGTCATTGTTATGTGGTGAAGTGTTCCCTTATGTAATATGTTTTCTCTCTGGTTTGACATTATGTTATCTTTCTTTATTGTTTATAAGAAGATTATGTCCAGGATTTGTTTCAAACACCCTGTTCTGGCTTTAAACAATATTCATGTTTTTCTTCTGAAGTTTGAATGTAGAATTCAGATAGCACTGCTCTGCATTTGAAGTGAAACCTAATCTCTTCCTCTTTCCACATCTCACAAACTATAAGGATCCACTGACATGATTATCTTGCCTTATTACATATGATCTCAATTATTCTTTCATTGGATTACCTTAGACCTTTTTGACTCCATTTATCCCAATGGCACTCTTTTGTTATCTCAACCAAAAACTCAGAAAAAAAACCTTATAGCCTCATAGCTAGCCTAATATCCCATCCAAACAAAGTTAAATCATACAGAGAGATCCCTCTCTGAGTCTTGGTGGGCTATATCCTTGACTCCAAGTGGTTTTGTGGTTACCTCTATCCATTTCTCTCTCAGCCTGAGAAATTACAGAGTGCTAACATAATGACAATCATATTGGGGAACTGTTCCTCAGAAAGCATAGCAAGTTCTAGATATGATTATTGATGATGGATAGTGATCATACACAAGAAGGCTGAAATTATTCACCTGACGACTCCAATAAACTCCATATCAGTTCCAATTCACAGACTCCACTGGAGGAAGAACCTAAAACATGACCAAGCAATATGGAAGGATAAGGTATTCAGGCTCAAATTGTATTCAAGACATTTTTGGTTTTATCTGTAATTGTATAAGGTATTCAGGCTCAAATTGTATTCAAGAGTACATTGCTGAAGTTTACATTGATCATTTGCAAATTGATGATCCTTAAGAGACTAAGCCCCAAGTTGTAGATCATGTACATACTCATACACCTGTGCACATCCCAGATACACCTGTAGAAATCCCAGTGAGACATAAGCCTCGTGCCCTATCTCCTACTATTGCTAAACCTATAGATGGTTATAAGCCCATTGCTTTACCTCCTATACCTGCAAAAGTCCCAGATAGATACAAACCTCTAGTTTTATCTTCTATTCTCCATGACCTCCCTGCCAATTATAGCAATAATATGCCCAGGTTTGATGGAGAAAATGTGAATATCACTGCTGAAAAGCATATCCAAAGTCTTGAGGATTTTCTTGATCTATTTGGGGTGGAAGAAGATGATGTCTGTATCATGATGTTTTCCTTATCATTGCAATTTAAAGTTAAAAATTGGTTTAAGAATCTTCCAGCTGCAAGCATTGATAATTTTCATCAATTTGTGAAAATTTTCCTAGATAGATGGGTGATCAGGGGAAATGTCTTTCTCATCTTAGAAGAATATGACCATTTGAAAAGACAACTAGGGGAGACAGTACAACAGTTTTTAGCAAGGTTCAATAAGTTGTACCATTCAATACCTATTGATATAAGGCCACCCCAGGGTCCACTCACTTGCATTACCCACATCCCTTTGATCCAGAGATGGCATTCCAATTAAGAGAACGAAACACTGCAACCCTTGAAGAAATGAAAAACATTGTAGTTGATGTGGAAGATAATTTGTTTAACAAAAGGTCCAAGCTAAGGGCAGAAGAGAAAGACAGAACAGAAAAGGAACAAATGACATCTTCATAAGTGAAACTAGATGTTCTAGCAAACACTGTAAAAGAGATGATGCAAAAGATTAGTAGAAAAGATGAACTTCTTGTTCAAAGATCACATGTTTCATTAGTTCCAGAAAAGAAAAAGCTCACTGTTCTCAAATGGTTTGCAGCTCATCCTTGGCATCCTAAAACAAAAGAGGATTATTTCATGTACTCGATTCATAATATGGTCAAATATGGAGCTCAAAATCAGATGGTGGTGGAAAAATTTCATGCGATGATGTGCATGTTTGATGATCTTGCATATATAGATGATCTTCCCGGATATGATCATCAGGATGGTGATTAGATGGTCGATATTGAGGTTGTTTTTTCAAGCCAAACACCATTATCTTCATGGGAAGAAGAAGCCCTATTGTCACAATGCAAATATGGCAATCAGACTCTGCATACTAAGAAATACCGCAAGGATGAAAACAAAGAAAGTTTTCAAGTAAAAACAAAATGCCTTCCCCTGTGTTTTGCCTCACTCCTGAGAGAACATTGCAAGCAGATTGTAAATAGAAAGGATGAGGAATGTTCTAATGAATCAATTGAGGAAAACAGGGATGATACAAAACCTTTTTCAGATCCAGAAGTTCGATCCCTGAGTCATCTTGAATGTCAAATCTCAGATGAAATCACAGAGTCTAAAACAGATGATGAACTGATCCAGTTTTATTCCCTGCCCTTATGCTTTAATTCATTTCAGATTGTGAAAGGGAATATTGGTCACATTATGGTTGACAATCATGGGAGAAATCATGAGGTGTCGGTAGAACCAATACTGCAGCCATCTAAAACACTACATGACCCAATAGTTGATATGTTGGATGGACTGTGTTTTCAAAGTCAGTTTCCATTGACCTGTAATGATTTCAAAAAATGTTATGATATGGATATGATCAGACAGTCTGCTCCATTTTCTTGTTCAGTAGAAGTATCATTTCAAAGCCCATCAGAAAAATTGCAGCCATGTCAGGAAGCACTTGAGGATGTAAATAGATTAAATACAACATAAAATCATGAAGTTGAGTTGGTTAAATTGGAATATCCAAAAATAGGTCAAGTATATCTTGACCCTATAGATATCTATATGGAAAAAAATTTCATCACAGAGCAACAATCAATTTCCATAATTTATGTTGTTTTGCAAGTTTACCAAGCTCCCTATGACAAAGACTAGGCTCACAATAATTTTCAAGTACCCTTAACATATTCAGTTCTGAGTTTGGTAAATAACAGTGAAAGAATTAAGGTATCAAATCCAATATTTGATTGATTATATTGGATATTTCATATTGATTAAGGTCGTGCATTCTAAGGTTAGAATATGATATATGTACATAAATAAGATGGTCAGATCAACATCTTTCAAATAATTAGATTTACAGTGTGTAAATAAGATTGCTGGGCAAGCATGATTTTCATATTCATTTCAGTGTCACATTTAAGACTCAATCAAGTTTGGAGTAGGTGATACATTGATTTTCAGTCACAGAGGATTTATAGTCGAAAAGGTTGCAGTGGTGGGAATAAACCAATGGATAAGGCACTGATTTACGAATCCAGAGATTTGATATTCTTGACACCTCCTCAGGATCTTCCATCCCCAATTGGAGCCTATGTTAGGGTCCTATAAATTATAGGAAGTCTGATTATTCAGGTTCCATCTGTTGTTGCTCTCATGAAAGTTCCTGTTTAAATGTCATGTCACCATCACTAGAAAAAATCGACCTCCATATTATAAAAGGCCATTAAAAACATTTTAATAGTTTATTTCACCTTCATTAAGCTCCTATCCATCATCGAGTTTCATCGCAATCACCAGGGCATCAAAATCCTCCATCGAAATCATTGTATTACATTAGTTTGCATAAATGACCATCACTTGGGAGACATTCATTCAGTCAAATATATTTTTGTATTTTTCTAGTCAAACTAATAGCCAAAGTACACCATCAGCACCATCCAAGAATACTCAGAGATTCCAAAAAACTCACTTTTGGCACAACAAGAACAATCTACTCAAAACATGTCACTTGGAGAATCTTTGAAGGCACATTTCCTAGGAATGTCCTGTTTAGTCATATTTTTTCCGGACATATTGTGGCCAATAAGAGATAAAAATTGGGAAAATGATGGAGGTTTATTTACAAAACATATTCATATAAAAAAACCTCTTTTATTTTATGCACAGGTATTATGGTTAAAGATATATTATCTCGTCTTTGACCCCTATTTTTCGCTGTGCTTCTGGGAGTAGTTTTGGGAGATTGAATTTTTGGAAGCCATGGGGATGGATTTTTGCAGGCTTAAAGGTTCAGTGGTCTTCTACACATTCAGGGATATCTCCTAAAAACATCAATTCATATAAATAATGCTCAAAATTCATCCAAAAGTTTCCTAAAACAGGATGCTACGCTTCTGCAAATGGTCACTGCACTTATGCAGGTTTTAGTGACCAACTTCAAACTTGAATTGTGAAAAAATGGGAAAGTATTTTTGAAACCTGAAGGATTGTTTTGTTTGAAACATACCAAATAACAAAAACCTCTCTCAGTTTTGTAAAATTACTTATGGTTAGAGAGATATCTCTACATCTTGGAGCCTTATTTTTTGCAGAAAACCGAGAAAATTTGATAATTTCGGGCATGTACAGAAACACAGTGTCGTGGCACTGCATTTTTTCCTCAGATGTACAAATGCCAAAAAATTGATATTGGTGGATAGATAGTACCCTGCACATGTCATATATCTACGTTTTTTTCCTTATCATCAAACAGGCTGATATAAAATGCCCAAAAACAGGTCAAAAAATCACTCTCTGCCACCTTTCTGCACTAGGCGCTACGCTTTTGGGAGTAGCTGTGGGAAAACAAATTTTTCTCCCTCATAGAGTGTCCATTTGGATTGCTTGAGGTTTCAAATGACAAATCGACATCCTAATATTTCCAAAGCATCTTTCAAAATTAAATTTGGAGCATGGGAAGGCCTTCAAAAGTCCTTCACATGCTGGGCGTTGAGCTTTTGCAGATTGGTGTTGCATTTCTGGGAAATGTTACAGTTTTTAAATTTTCTTGGTAAACGTTGATTCCCATTGATGTAATTCGAAATATAGTGAATGTATATGATGTAATTACGTTTCATGGGATTGAATTATCTTTTTTCATGTGGATTTGGTGATATTGAATGCTTGTGAAAGTCAAATTGAGTTAGTTGAGCTAAACTGGGAAGTCTGTTTTGACTTTCCTAGCTTTGGGTATTGTTAGAGATCTTTTTGTGATCTGATCCTAGGAGGTAGGATTCGACCCCTCATATGGAAAAAAATAATTTGTATCTATATTTAGACCCAAGAGAGTCAAGCAAATGTTTGGACCTAAAGGGAGAGATGATAGTGAAAAATTACCATTCATTGTAAAGACTACCAAGATGGTTTCAAGTGACTCCTTTTGATGAATACAAAGAAATTTATACTTCATTATTCATGTGTCATTGTTATGTGGTGAAGTGTTCCCTTATGTAATATTTTTTCTCTCTGGTTTCACATTATGTTATCTTTCTTTATTGTTTATAAGAATATTATGTTCATGATTTTTTTCAATCACCTTGTTCTGGCTTTAAACAATATTCATGTTTTTCTTCTGAAATTTGAATGTAGAATTCAGATAGCACTGCTCTGCATTTGAAGTGAACCCTAATCTGTTCCTCTTTCCACATCTCACAAACTATAAGGATCCACTGACATGATTATCTTGTCTTGTTACAATGATCTCAATTATTCTTTCATTGGATTACCTTAGACCTTTTTTACTCCATTTAGCCCAACGACCCTCTTTTGTTGTCTCAACCAAAAAATCAAACAAACGTTATAGCCTCATAATTATCCTAATATCCCATCCAAAAAAAGTTAAATCATACAGAGAGATCCCTCTCTGAGTCTGGGAGGGATAGATCCTTGCCTCCAAGTGGTTTATTGGTTACCTCTGTCCATTTCATTCTCATCCCGAGAAATTACAGAGTGTTAACACAGTCTCACATGGGTATCTGAGTGATATTGTTCAGATTTTAATTTTATTCTTGTTTCTTATCCATGTACACACTTATGTATATGTCTCTCTCTTTTCTTTTTTATAGTTACATATAACATATAAAATCA
>ML795090.1:51250-62602 GCA_009831015.1 Picea engelmannii
GTGAAATCCACCCACAAGGTTCCAATCAATTGAAGGTTGTTGCACATGACAAATCAAAAAAAGGATCAAGAAAAATAAGCAGTGAAAAGAGGAAAAATGCCTCTCACAACAAATATGTTTTTTAATGTTGTTAATGCTATTTTATTTTGAGGACATCCTTTTTATTTGATATGACAATATTTTGGACAACAAATACTTATTTAGAGAGAGTTTTGGATAGCATGGATATAATGCTATTTTTGGATATAGTCATGTTTTATTTTTTGATATTAAAATATTGGACTATTAAGTATTGGAATACGAGGATGGGAGTTACAAGGCAGATGTTTGAATTAAATATTTGGGGTATTATACTTCATGTTTTGATGATTATTAAAAAATAAAAATTGGAGTGACAAGGGGTCCCACCTATTTAGTTATTATTTAAAGAGAACCTTATGTATATATTATTATTTATTTTCCTCAACTAAATAGTTAATCTAATTAAGCTTAACAAAAGAAAGGTAGTTGAACTACCATAACTTATTGAGAAATAATAAAAGATCAATAAAAGGAAGATACAAAGGGAGAGAAAAGAAGGATAACTTATGATATAAGGTATTCTCTATAATTGTGAGATAATTATTTTCTTCATTCATTTTGAGTTTACTAGAAAGCTAAACCATCTTGATGATATCAGAGTCTTATTGAAGGAAACATGATTCAAAACTGAATCATATCTTTTAGCAGCTTGTTTCTAAAGGCTCATGGTTTATCTTTGGCAGTCTGTGTGTTCTTGTTTGTTTATGGATTATATTTTATGACTGATAAATAATATTTTGCAGATTCAAGTGAAAACACTTTTATGGAAAGTTGATCCAGATTTTTAGCTTCATCTTTCTTTTGTTGTCAATGTCTTTTTGTATGGTTCCTATCAAAGACTTCTAAATTTGACTTTGGTCCCACCCTCGCAGGGGTTTGTAAAGAGAGTTTTTCTTTGTATCTCAGAATGAAGTTAATATAAAAATCAGATTTATGATTTTAGTCTGTTAGGGTCCTATAAATTATAGGAAGTCTGATTATTTAGATTCCATCTGTTGTTGCTCTCATGAAATTTCTTGTGAAAATGTCATGTCACCATCACTAGAAAAAATCAGCCTCCATATTATAAAAGACCATTAAAAACATTTGAATATTTCACTTCACCTTCATTAAGATCCTCTCCATCATCAAGTTTCATCTCAATCACCAGGGCATCAAAATCCTCCATCGAAATCATTGGATTGCATCAGTTTGCACAAATGAACATCACTTGGGAGACATTCATTCAGTCAAATATATTTTTGTATTATGATAGTAAAACTACTAGCCAAAGTACACCATCAGAACCATCCAAGCATACTTAGAGATTCCAAAAAGCTCACTTTTGGAACAACAAGAAAAATCTACTCAAAACATGTCACTTGGAGAATCTTTGAAGGCACATTTCCTAGAAATGTCATGTTTAGTCATATTTTTTCTGGATAGATTGTGGATAATAAGAGATAAAACTTGGGAAAATGAAGGAGGTTTATTTCCAAAACATGTTCATATAAAAAAACCTCTTTTATTTTATGCACAGGTATTATGGTTAAATATATATCAGGTCATCTTTGACCCCTATTGTTTGTTGTTCTTCTGGGAGTAGTTTTGGGAGATTGAATTTTTGGAAGCCATGGAGATGGATTTTTGCAGCATTAAAGGTTTAGTGGTCTTCTACACATTCAGGGATATCTCATAAAAACATAAATTCATATAAATAATGCTCAAAATTCATCCAAAAGTTTCCTAAAACAGGACGTTATGCTTCTGCAAATAGTCGTTGCGCTTCTGTAGGTTTTAGTGACCAACTTCAAACTTGAATTGTGAACAAATGGGACAGTATTTTTGAAAACTAGAGGAAATTTTTGTTCCAAACATAAAAAAGAAAAAAATCCTCTCAGTTTTGTAAAATTACTTATGGTTAGAGATATATCTCTACATCTTGGAGCCTTATTTTTGCAGAAAACCTAGCAAAATTGATAACTTCGGGCATGTACTGAAACGCAGCGCCGTGGCATTGCGCTTTTTCCTCAGACCTACAAATGCCAAAAATTTGATATTGGTGGATATATAGTACCCTACACATGTCATATATCTACTTTTGGTTCCTTATCAGCAAACAGGTTGGGATAAAATTCCCCAAAACAAGTCAAAAAATCACTCTCCACCACCTTTCTGCACCAGGTGCTGCGCTTTTGGGAGTAGCTGTGGGAAATGAAATTTTCTCCCTCATGGAATGTACATTTGGATTTCTTGAGGTGTCTAATGAAAAAAAAACATCCTAATGTTTCCAATGCATCTTTCAAAAGTAAATTTGGAGCATGGGAAGGCCTTCAAAAGTCCTTCACAAGTTGGGCGTTGTGCTTTTGCAGATTGGTGTTGCGTTTCTGGGAAGTGTGACAGTTTTGTAATTTTCTTGGTCAAGGTTGATTCCCACTGATGTAATTAGAAATATAGTGCATGTATATGATGTAATTAAGTGTCATGGGGTTGAATTATCTTTTTCCATGTGGATTTGGTGATATTGAATGCTTGTCAAAGTCAAATTGAGTTAGTTGAGCTAAACTGGGAAGTCTGTTTTGACTTTCCTAGCTTTGGGTATTGTTAGAGATATTTTTTTGATCTGATACTAGGAGGTAGGATTCGACCCCTTAGACGGGTAATGTTTTTTTGTATCTATATGTAGACCCAAGAGAGTAAATAAAATGTTTGGACCTAAAGGGAGATATGATAATGAAAAATGACCATTCATTGTAAAGACTGTCAGGATGGTTTCAAGTGACTCCTTTTGATGAATACAAAGACATTTATGCTTCAAGATTCATGTGTCATTGTTATGTGGTGAAGTGTTCCCTTATGTAATATGTTTTCTCTCTGGTTTGACATTATGTTATCTTTCTTTATTGTTTATAAGAAGATTATGTCCAGGATTTGTTTCAAACACCCTGTTCTGGCTTTAAACAATATTCATGTTTTTCTTCTGAAGTTTGAATGTAGAATTCAGATAGCACTGCTCTGCATTTGAAGTGAAACCTAATCTCTTCCTCTTTCCACATCTCACAAACTATAAGGATCCACTGACATGATTATCTTGCCTTATTACATATGATCTCAATTATTCTTTCATTGGATTACCTTAGACCTTTTTGACTCCATTTATCCCAATGGCACTCTTTTGTTATCTCAACCAAAAACTCAGAAAAAAAACCTTATAGCCTCATAGCTAGCCTAATATCCCATCCAAACAAAGTTAAATCATACAGAGAGATCCCTCTCTGAGTCTTGGTGGGCTATATCCTTGACTCCAAGTGGTTTTGTGGTTACCTCTATCCATTTCTCTCTCAGCCTGAGAAATTACAGAGTGCTAACATAATGACAATCATATTGGGGAACTGTTCCTCAGAAAGCATAGCAAGTTCTAGATATGATTATTGATGATGGATAGTGATCATACACAAGAAGGCTGAAATTATTCACCTGACGACTCCAATAAACTCCATATCAGTTCCAATTCACAGACTCCACTGGAGGAAGAACCTAAAACATGACCAAGCAATATGGAAGGATAAGGTATTCAGGCTCAAATTGTATTCAAGACATTTTTGGTTTTATCTGTAATTGTATAAGGTATTCAGGCTCAAATTGTATTCAAGAGTACATTGCTGAAGTTTACATTGATCATTTGCAAATTGATGATCCTTAAGAGACTAAGCCCCAAGTTGTAGATCATGTACATACTCATACACCTGTGCACATCCCAGATACACCTGTAGAAATCCCAGTGAGACATAAGCCTCGTGCCCTATCTCCTACTATTGCTAAACCTATAGATGGTTATAAGCCCATTGCTTTACCTCCTATACCTGCAAAAGTCCCAGATAGATACAAACCTCTAGTTTTATCTTCTATTCTCCATGACCTCCCTGCCAATTATAGCAATAATATGCCCAGGTTTGATGGAGAAAATGTGAATATCACTGCTGAAAAGCATATCCAAAGTCTTGAGGATTTTCTTGATCTATTTGGGGTGGAAGAAGATGATGTCTGTATCATGATGTTTTCCTTATCATTGCAATTTAAAGTTAAAAATTGGTTTAAGAATCTTCCAGCTGCAAGCATTGATAATTTTCATCAATTTGTGAAAATTTTCCTAGATAGATGGGTGATCAGGGGAAATGTCTTTCTCATCTTAGAAGAATATGACCATTTGAAAAGACAACTAGGGGAGACAGTACAACAGTTTTTAGCAAGGTTCAATAAGTTGTACCATTCAATACCTATTGATATAAGGCCACCCCAGGGTCCACTCACTTGCATTACCCACATCCCTTTGATCCAGAGATGGCATTCCAATTAAGAGAACGAAACACTGCAACCCTTGAAGAAATGAAAAACATTGTAGTTGATGTGGAAGATAATTTGTTTAACAAAAGGTCCAAGCTAAGGGCAGAAGAGAAAGACAGAACAGAAAAGGAACAAATGACATCTTCATAAGTGAAACTAGATGTTCTAGCAAACACTGTAAAAGAGATGATGCAAAAGATTAGTAGAAAAGATGAACTTCTTGTTCAAAGATCACATGTTTCATTAGTTCCAGAAAAGAAAAAGCTCACTGTTCTCAAATGGTTTGCAGCTCATCCTTGGCATCCTAAAACAAAAGAGGATTATTTCATGTACTCGATTCATAATATGGTCAAATATGGAGCTCAAAATCAGATGGTGGTGGAAAAATTTCATGCGATGATGTGCATGTTTGATGATCTTGCATATATAGATGATCTTCCCGGATATGATCATCAGGATGGTGATTAGATGGTCGATATTGAGGTTGTTTTTTCAAGCCAAACACCATTATCTTCATGGGAAGAAGAAGCCCTATTGTCACAATGCAAATATGGCAATCAGACTCTGCATACTAAGAAATACCGCAAGGATGAAAACAAAGAAAGTTTTCAAGTAAAAACAAAATGCCTTCCCCTGTGTTTTGCCTCACTCCTGAGAGAACATTGCAAGCAGATTGTAAATAGAAAGGATGAGGAATGTTCTAATGAATCAATTGAGGAAAACAGGGATGATACAAAACCTTTTTCAGATCCAGAAGTTCGATCCCTGAGTCATCTTGAATGTCAAATCTCAGATGAAATCACAGAGTCTAAAACAGATGATGAACTGATCCAGTTTTATTCCCTGCCCTTATGCTTTAATTCATTTCAGATTGTGAAAGGGAATATTGGTCACATTATGGTTGACAATCATGGGAGAAATCATGAGGTGTCGGTAGAACCAATACTGCAGCCATCTAAAACACTACATGACCCAATAGTTGATATGTTGGATGGACTGTGTTTTCAAAGTCAGTTTCCATTGACCTGTAATGATTTCAAAAAATGTTATGATATGGATATGATCAGACAGTCTGCTCCATTTTCTTGTTCAGTAGAAGTATCATTTCAAAGCCCATCAGAAAAATTGCAGCCATGTCAGGAAGCACTTGAGGATGTAAATAGATTAAATACAACATAAAATCATGAAGTTGAGTTGGTTAAATTGGAATATCCAAAAATAGGTCAAGTATATCTTGACCCTATAGATATCTATATGGAAAAAAATTTCATCACAGAGCAACAATCAATTTCCATAATTTATGTTGTTTTGCAAGTTTACCAAGCTCCCTATGACAAAGACTAGGCTCACAATAATTTTCAAGTACCCTTAACATATTCAGTTCTGAGTTTGGTAAATAACAGTGAAAGAATTAAGGTATCAAATCCAATATTTGATTGATTATATTGGATATTTCATATTGATTAAGGTCGTGCATTCTAAGGTTAGAATATGATATATGTACATAAATAAGATGGTCAGATCAACATCTTTCAAATAATTAGATTTACAGTGTGTAAATAAGATTGCTGGGCAAGCATGATTTTCATATTCATTTCAGTGTCACATTTAAGACTCAATCAAGTTTGGAGTAGGTGATACATTGATTTTCAGTCACAGAGGATTTATAGTCGAAAAGGTTGCAGTGGTGGGAATAAACCAATGGATAAGGCACTGATTTACGAATCCAGAGATTTGATATTCTTGACACCTCCTCAGGATCTTCCATCCCCAATTGGAGCCTATGTTAGGGTCCTATAAATTATAGGAAGTCTGATTATTCAGGTTCCATCTGTTGTTGCTCTCATGAAAGTTCCTGTTTAAATGTCATGTCACCATCACTAGAAAAAATCGACCTCCATATTATAAAAGGCCATTAAAAACATTTTAATAGTTTATTTCACCTTCATTAAGCTCCTATCCATCATCGAGTTTCATCGCAATCACCAGGGCATCAAAATCCTCCATCGAAATCATTGTATTACATTAGTTTGCATAAATGACCATCACTTGGGAGACATTCATTCAGTCAAATATATTTTTGTATTTTTCTAGTCAAACTAATAGCCAAAGTACACCATCAGCACCATCCAAGAATACTCAGAGATTCCAAAAAACTCACTTTTGGCACAACAAGAACAATCTACTCAAAACATGTCACTTGGAGAATCTTTGAAGGCACATTTCCTAGGAATGTCCTGTTTAGTCATATTTTTTCCGGACATATTGTGGCCAATAAGAGATAAAAATTGGGAAAATGATGGAGGTTTATTTACAAAACATATTCATATAAAAAAACCTCTTTTATTTTATGCACAGGTATTATGGTTAAAGATATATTATCTCGTCTTTGACCCCTATTTTTCGCTGTGCTTCTGGGAGTAGTTTTGGGAGATTGAATTTTTGGAAGCCATGGGGATGGATTTTTGCAGGCTTAAAGGTTCAGTGGTCTTCTACACATTCAGGGATATCTCCTAAAAACATCAATTCATATAAATAATGCTCAAAATTCATCCAAAAGTTTCCTAAAACAGGATGCTACGCTTCTGCAAATGGTCACTGCACTTATGCAGGTTTTAGTGACCAACTTCAAACTTGAATTGTGAAAAAATGGGAAAGTATTTTTGAAACCTGAAGGATTGTTTTGTTTGAAACATACCAAATAACAAAAACCTCTCTCAGTTTTGTAAAATTACTTATGGTTAGAGAGATATCTCTACATCTTGGAGCCTTATTTTTTGCAGAAAACCGAGAAAATTTGATAATTTCGGGCATGTACAGAAACACAGTGTCGTGGCACTGCATTTTTTCCTCAGATGTACAAATGCCAAAAAATTGATATTGGTGGATAGATAGTACCCTGCACATGTCATATATCTACGTTTTTTTCCTTATCATCAAACAGGCTGATATAAAATGCCCAAAAACAGGTCAAAAAATCACTCTCTGCCACCTTTCTGCACTAGGCGCTACGCTTTTGGGAGTAGCTGTGGGAAAACAAATTTTTCTCCCTCATAGAGTGTCCATTTGGATTGCTTGAGGTTTCAAATGACAAATCGACATCCTAATATTTCCAAAGCATCTTTCAAAATTAAATTTGGAGCATGGGAAGGCCTTCAAAAGTCCTTCACATGCTGGGCGTTGAGCTTTTGCAGATTGGTGTTGCATTTCTGGGAAATGTTACAGTTTTTAAATTTTCTTGGTAAACGTTGATTCCCATTGATGTAATTCGAAATATAGTGAATGTATATGATGTAATTACGTTTCATGGGATTGAATTATCTTTTTTCATGTGGATTTGGTGATATTGAATGCTTGTGAAAGTCAAATTGAGTTAGTTGAGCTAAACTGGGAAGTCTGTTTTGACTTTCCTAGCTTTGGGTATTGTTAGAGATCTTTTTGTGATCTGATCCTAGGAGGTAGGATTCGACCCCTCATATGGAAAAAAATAATTTGTATCTATATTTAGACCCAAGAGAGTCAAGCAAATGTTTGGACCTAAAGGGAGAGATGATAGTGAAAAATTACCATTCATTGTAAAGACTACCAAGATGGTTTCAAGTGACTCCTTTTGATGAATACAAAGAAATTTATACTTCATTATTCATGTGTCATTGTTATGTGGTGAAGTGTTCCCTTATGTAATATTTTTTCTCTCTGGTTTCACATTATGTTATCTTTCTTTATTGTTTATAAGAATATTATGTTCATGATTTTTTTCAATCACCTTGTTCTGGCTTTAAACAATATTCATGTTTTTCTTCTGAAATTTGAATGTAGAATTCAGATAGCACTGCTCTGCATTTGAAGTGAACCCTAATCTGTTCCTCTTTCCACATCTCACAAACTATAAGGATCCACTGACATGATTATCTTGTCTTGTTACAATGATCTCAATTATTCTTTCATTGGATTACCTTAGACCTTTTTTACTCCATTTAGCCCAACGACCCTCTTTTGTTGTCTCAACCAAAAAATCAAACAAACGTTATAGCCTCATAATTATCCTAATATCCCATCCAAAAAAAGTTAAATCATACAGAGAGATCCCTCTCTGAGTCTGGGAGGGATAGATCCTTGCCTCCAAGTGGTTTATTGGTTACCTCTGTCCATTTCATTCTCATCCCGAGAAATTACAGAGTGTTAACACAGTCTCACATGGGTATCTGAGTGATATTGTTCAGATTTTAATTTTATTCTTGTTTCTTATCCATGTACACACTTATGTATATGTCTCTCTCTTTTCTTTTTTATAGTTACATATAACATATAAAATCAACCTTAGTCCCTAATACATATTACCTGTGGATTAAGATATTGTTTTGAATTAAATAAACTCCAGGTAACATTCCCAACTATCTTGCCTTAGCCTAGCAAGATCTGAAAATGCTTGAGTAAGGTTCTTCATACCTTCTCCTCAAGAAGAGGCACTGCAGAGAAGGAGTTTTTAGGGTCCTAATATGTGTCATCTATGTCGAAATGATAATGAGTACAACACATATATGTTTCTCACATGTCCATTCAAAAGAGATGTATGGTCCGAGATCCACTTAAGAGTCCATCAATAGGGTATTTGGGATAAAGATTCTGTAAGTGAATGATTTGTAATGCAGACCCCCGAACCCTTGGGCCTAGATCCGCTACAGGATCGCTCTAAACCTTCCCAAGCCGAAGCGGCTCTTCCGGATCCCTATTGGAACCTCAAATCTTCGATCCAAAGGTCCTTCAATTTCCCCACGGCCTCCAACACGACCGTGATCCTTTCCCGAAAAGTAATTTTGGGTTTCGGGACTCCCTGAGTCCTAATGTCGAGAGTCTCTGCCTCCTTGACTTCTCCGAATACCGAAATGTCGAAAATCCAAAATGGCTTCAACGAAACTTACCCCCTTGGCCCACATCTTTGGTCCATGTGACCGCTTTCCCCGTGATCGCAGTCTACTTCGGGGTTTTCAATACCAAGAGCCCCGACTCTTAGTCCTCGGGATTGCCAAAGTGTCGATACCCGAAATGTCGAAATCCTTGGCTTGGCTTTCTCCTCTAAAGCTGTGTCGCACTTTCACGACTTTGGGACTTCTGATGTGAAGTATCCCAGTTTTTTGTTTGCGGGATTCCTGAAATGCCGAATCCCGATACCAGGTGTGACCGTAGTCCCCACTCATCTCTATATCGCGTTTCGCGACTTCGGGGTTTTCAACTCCAAGTGCCTCGACTCCCTGTCATCGGAACTTCCGAAATCCCGAATCCCGGTATGCCGAAACTCCACTCCTGCGGGAGATCAACGGCTCATCGCTTCCCCTAATCTAGCGGTTCATATCCTTTTGGGATTTCATGGGTCAAGAGTCCCGAAATCTTACCTCTTTCATTCTCGATAACTGAAATAGCGAAATCCTCCTTTCGGGGATTTTCCCGATGCCTCGATCGTTGCCACGTGTCCTCCTGTTGGATGGTCCCGATACTCTTGGTATTTCAGGACTTTGTGACCCCAACGACACTAATCCTTGGTCCTTCACCTTCTAATGCCCGAATCCCTGAGATACGAGGATCTCGTGACATGTGTCCTCCTCAGATGGACGGTCGGGACTTCGGAACCCGTGACCTCTAGTCTTTCGGTCTCCTGTCTTCGGAACCTCCAAAGTTCCGAACTCCGAAATCCCAATACGTCCACTATTTTAGGACTTTTCAAATTCTGTCCTCTGCTTGCAAGGATTTAAACCTCGTTCTCCTTTCAATAGATCTGATGGCTATCAGCTGTCTGAGCTAGATCTGACGGCCCAGATCTACTCTCTTCCGCTGCACTCTCCTGCTGCTTCCTGGACGTGAAACTTCAACGGTCCAGATCTCCTCTTTGGTCTTATCCGACGACAGTTGTGCTACCTCTTGTGAGCTCCTATTTCTTCCCTATCCATGGAATATTTTCCAATTGTCAAAGGCCTCGGCCTTTTCTCCTGCTACGAAGTCTGTACTCACAACTTCTAGTCGCGTTCTTGAAGACGCTTTTCCTCCTGAGCTTCCTCAGACTCAAACCCTCCAAAAGGTCTTATTTCAGCCTTCTGCTCTTCTCGGCTTATGGCCTATTCCTGAAAGAACTCTTCCTCCTGAGCTTATCCAACTCCTCTGAAACCTTGAAATGTTTCTTCGACCTCTGTGGTTCCTACAGGGTCTCTGTCCCTCCTGGACTTTGTTCGCTCTGAACCCGTGAAAGGATTCCCGACTCATGCACTCCTTGCAGAGTCTTTGCACACATGAAGGTGCTATCTGTCCTAGGCTTGTCTACTACTCATGCCTCTAAGGGACTTCACCCTTTTCTTCTCCCTCAGATGGAGATTTCTGATGCCTCATTGGTAACCACTTACTCAAGCAACTCCTTGCTGAGTCTGCAGGGTATTCAACAAACCTATGAAGATCCTCTCCTGGACTCTTATCTGTTCCAAAACTCAAAAGAGTTCTTTCCTGTGCGCTATCTACACACCAACTCAATGCCCTCCTAGTAGAGTTCCTATAGAGCTCCTCAGAGATTCTGTCTCCTTCTGTGCCTTTCCTCTGTACAGTCCTGACTCTAAGGTGTTCAACGACCTTGAGACCTTTCCCTGAGTTTAAGACCTCAGCTGGTGCACCCTCCTATCATGTCTTTGTCCAAATTCCGTAGAATTGGAAGTGTACTCTATGCACTGGCTTTCAGAACCCGCAGTGTTCTGTCACGCCCTCTTGGCATGAAGCCTCAAATATCCCCAAACCTGAAATCAAAGAACGCCTGCAAATGCATACCTAATCATACATCTACAACATATATTGAACACATGAAAGCATTCAGACAACACAGAATGACATGCAGGAAAACTGTTGTTTGTATTAATGTAAAATGCCTCTTTTTACAATGTGTTCCTGAGCTCAGACTTTGACAGCGTCTCG
>ML795090.1:63292-122704 GCA_009831015.1 Picea engelmannii
CCTTCTCTCTCAACCAACTTACCTACTCAAAATGAGATACCAAGATCCTTTTACATGAGGGGGCTCTTCGAGCTCTTCCCTCCATCTCACCTACCCTATTCAATTACATTAACTCTACAATTGAATGAACTGTCTAGTCCAGATTGGAGCTAGATCTCAACCTTACAGCCATTAAAGGCTACTTCTACCTAACGCCTGCTCAAAGGCACGGCTCTATGGCTCTAACAGCCTTACAAACATTAAATGATTTTGATTCAAATTCAAAATGTGAGAGGGATGGTGCCTCTCTTCCTTGAATGCGCGCTTTGAATCAGTTGAGTGGGCTGGCTAGCTGGTGCCTGGCTGGCTTGGGAGCGATGCTTCTGCATCATACTCCTCTGCTACGAAAATTCATGAGCTCTTGCTCATGATCTCTCCACCCTGGTTGTTGAAATCCTCCTGGATCCCAAACAACTCTTTGGAGATGTCTTCCTTCTCCATCTCTCTGCTGCTGCTGCTGCTTCTGTTGCTCTGCTGCTGCTGCTGTCTCCCTTTTGCTTAGCTTTTCGCTCCTGGTAGTCTCTTGTGCTGACTTTAACATCAGCTTCCTAATCTGCTCGATCATTTCGTCCAGCTGCTGCAATTGTTGGCTCTGTTCATGCAGTCTCCTTTGCTGTAATTTCTCCCTGCAAATGGGCAGATCACCATGATCTCCTATGCCATTTTATTCATCTCCTATGGCCTTGACTTTCCACCTTGCTGCAGATTCCCATTATACTATCTCATCACTGAGTTGTTGCTCAGCCTCTTCCTGTGGCAACTTTTCTTCTTCCATTTCTCCTGTAGGCATGTCTCCTACAGGCATGTCTCCAGCTTCTCCCAGTTGCCTCCCATGCTAGAATTCTCCCTCATCTTTTGCTGCATACCTCGATACTGCGATGATCATTATCCGTTGTTCAGCTCCCTGGCTGAAATCTCTAAGCGATTCCTCGGAATGCTCCTCTGCTATGACTGTCTGCTCATGGCAGTCATTCGCTGGCTCTGGATTGTTCAGCCAATCCTCCAACATCTCTAGCTCCATCTCCCATGGAGTGATCATCTTATCTCCATGATCCTCTTCTGCTGTCAGCTTCAGTGCTGCAGTTGTCTTCTTTTCATATTTTTGGCTGAAAATCTTGAGCCATTCCTCAGAATGCTCATCTCCTTTTTCTTATGGAATAGACATCAGTGTCTTATCCCCTTCTTCTTCCATGACAGTCTTTGTTGGTTGTCGTTCTGCTGTTGCTACTTCATCGACAACACAAACATTTGTCTCCCCTGGGCGATGTGGCAGGAATATTCGAATTCCTCCAATTATCAGAAGATTCCTCTGATCCTCCTTCTCTGTTAGCTATCCTCACTGATATGAGCTCATCTCTGAGCTCATCTTCTCTCCCTTGCCCTCTTGGCAATATGGGATTTCTCTGTTGTCCTCTTGGAAGTTTATGAGATCCTCGGATCTCTTTTTATTGCCCTCCTAGAAATATGAAATTCCCTGGCTGTCCTCTTGACAGTCTATGAGATCCCGAAATGATCTTATCTCATTGCCCTCTTGGAAATATGAAATTCCATGGCTGTCCTCTTGACAGTCTATGAGATCCTGCAGTGATCTCATCTCATTTCCCTCTTGGCAATTGGGAATTTCCTCTCTACTCTCCTGGCAGTCTTTGAGATCTTCAGCTGATCTCATGTCAGCCTCACTGAGATTCCTCCTAGCTTCTGGGTCACATAGCTGAACCATTTCCTCTTCTAGTGTGTTGAGGTTTTCAGCATGCCTCAACCACCTTCTCAACAGCCTCTGCTGTCTTTTGGCAATCAATGCCCTGATTGGCCATTTCATCTTTGCCCTAATGGGCCATTCATATACCCATCGTGACCTTGTATCCTGTTGCACCTGCAGTGCAAGCTCACCCATCCTTGCCCTGATCTTGGCGAGCTCCTTATCCACCTCAGCTTTGCTCGGCTACTGGCGGTTCTTCTTCCCATTGCATGCGTGGCCTTCAATAGCCATTCTTCTCTACTGTCTACCCTCCTGACAAACCTGTTGTTGTCACTCCTCAACCTTGAGTGTTTCCAGCATCTCCCTGCAGTCCTCTTGACTGTCTCCTTTGACTGCTGCATACTTGCAAACAATCACCACAGAGTTCCAATACTCTGTCTTCTCTTGCATGTCTCTGCAAGCTGCCTCTGACACCACACTGATGTGTACCAGAGTATTGTTTTTCCCTTCTTGCTTCCTTTGCCTGAAATATACAAACAGAGTCAATCTCTGATACCACTTAATGCAGACCCCCGAACCCTTGGGCCGAGATCCGCTATAGGATCGCTCTAAACCTTCCCGAGTCGAAGCAGCTCTTTCGGATCCCTATTGGAACCTCAAATCTTCGATCCACGGGTCCTTCAATTTCCCCACGGCCTCCAACATGACCGTGATCCTTTCCAGAAAAGTAATTTCGGGTTTCGAGACTCCCTGAGTCCCGATGTCGAGAGTCTCTGCCTCCTTGACTTCTCCGAATGTCGAAATGTCAAAAAGCCAAAATGGATTCAACAACACTTAGCCCCCTGGGCCATATCTTTGGTCCATGTGACCGCTTTCCCCATGACCACAGTCTACTTCGGGCTTTTCAATACCAAGAGCCCCGACTCTTAGTCCTCGGGATTGCCGAACTGTCGATCCCTGAAATGCCGAAATCCTTGGCCTAGCTTTCTCCTCCAAAGTTGTGTCGCACTTTCATGATTTCGGGACTTCCGATGTGAAGTATCCCAGTTTTCTGTCTGCGGGATTCCCAAAATGCAGAATCCCGATACCAAGTGTGACCGTAGTCCCCACTCATCTCTATATCGTGTTTCACGACTTCGGGGTTTTCAACTCCAAGTGCCCCAACTCCCTGTCATCGAAACTTCCGAAATCCCGAATCCCAGTATGCTGAAACTCCACTCCTGTGGGAGATCAACGGCTCATCACTTCCCCTAATCCAACGGCTCAGATCCTTTCAGGATTTCATGGGTCAAGAGTCCTGAACTCTTACCTCTTGCATTCCCAGTAACTGAAATGTCGAAATCCTCCTTTCGGGGATTTTCTCGATGCCTCGATCGTCGCCACGTTTCCTCCTGTTGGATGGTCCCAATACTCTCAATATTTTGGGACTTTGCGACCCCAACGACACTAATCCCTGGTCCTTCACCTTTTAATGCCCGAATCCCCGAGATACGAGGATCTCATGACACATGTCCTCCTTAGATGGACGGTCCCTATGTCTTCGAGACTTCATAACCCGTGACCTCTAGTCTTCCGGTCTCCTATCTTCGGAACCTCCAAAGTTTCAAACTTCGAAATCCTGTTATGTCCACTATTTCAGGACTTTTCGGATTCTCTCCTCTGCTTGCGAGGATTTAAACCTCGTGCTCTTTTCAACAGATCCGATGGCTATCGACTGTCTGAGCTAGATCTGATGACCCAGATCTACTCTCTTCCACTGTGCTCTCCTGTTGCTTCCTGGACGTGAAACTTCAACGGTCTAGATCTCCTCTTTGGTCTTATCCGATGGCAGTTGTGCTCCCCCTTGTGAGCTCTTGTTTCTTCCCTATCCTTGGAAGATTTTCCAATTGTCAAAGGCCTCAGCCTTTGCTCCTTCTACGAAGTCTGTACTCACAAATTCTAGCCGCGTTCTTGAAGACCCTTTTCCTCCTGAGCTTCCTCGGACTCAAACCCTCCAAAAGGTCTTCTTTCAGCCTTCTGCTCTTCTCGGCTTATGGCATGTGCCTGAAAGCACTCTTCCTCCTTAGCTTCTCCAACTCCTCTGAAACCTTGAAAGGTTTCTTCGACCTCTTTGGTTCCTACAGGGTCTCTGTCCCTCCTGGACTTTGTTCACTCTAAACCCGTGAAAGGATTCCTGACTTCTGCACTCCTTGCAGAGTCTCTGCACACATGAAGGTGCTATCTGTCCTGAGCTTGTCTGCTACTCAGGCCTCTAAGGGACTTCACCCTTTTCTTTTCCCTCAGATGGAGATTTCTGATGCCTCCTTGGTAACCACTTACTCAAGCAACTCTTTGCTGAGTCTGCAGGGTATTCAACAACCCTGTGAAGATCCTCTCCTGGACTCTTCTCTGTTCCAGAACTCAAAAGAGTTCTTTCCTGTGCTCTATCTGAACACCAACTCAATGCCCTCCTGGCAGAGTTCCTACAGAGCTCCTCATAGATTTTGTCTCCTTCTGTGCCTTTCCTCTGCACAATCCTGACTCCAAGGTGTTCAACGACCTTGAGACCTTTCCCTGAGTTTAAGACTTTAGCTGGTGCACCCTCATGGCACGTCTTTGTCCAAATTCCGCATAATTGGAAGTGCACTCTATGCACTGGCTTTCATAACCCGCAGTGTTCTGTCACGCCCTCTTGACATAAAGCCTCAAAGATCCCCAAACCTGAAATCAAAGAACTCCTGCAAATGCATACCTAATCATACATCTACAACATATATTGAACACATGAAAGCATTCACACAACACAGAATGACATGCACAAAAACTGTTGTTTGTATTAATGTAAAATGCCTCTTTTTACAATGTGTTCCTGAGCTCAGACTTTGACAGTGTCTCGACTCCTTCTCTCTCAACCAACTTACCTACTCAAAATGAGATACCAAGATCTTTTTACATGAGGGGGCTCTTCGAACTCTTCCCTCCATCTCACCTACCCTATTCAATTACATTAACTCTACAATTGAATGGGCTGTCTAGTCCAAATTGGAGCTAGATCTCAGCCTTACAGCCATTAAAGGCTACTTCTACCTAACGCCTGCTCAAAGGCACGGCTCTATGGCTCTAACAACCTTACAAACATTAAATGATTTTGATTCAAATTCAAAATGTGAGAGGGCTGGCACCTCTATTCCTTGAATGCGCGCTTTGAATGCGCTGAGTGGGCTGGCTGGCTGGCGCGTGGCTGGTTTGGGAGTGATGCTCCTACATCAATTTGATGAGTTTATAAGGAAAAGGGATTTAAAGAAATGGATGAATCTTCCACCAATTGTGTGTTGGAGTTTATGGTTCGCAAGAAACTCAAGATTATCTAAAAACATGAATTCACCTCCCTTGTTTGTTGCTAGATTGGCAGAGGAAAAGATTTAAGAATATAAATTAGTTTTGACTAATCTAGTATTCTCCACTGACGAGTCTTGGTCCTTCTTTGGCAGGGATTTCCAGAGAGCAGATATGTTATGTGGTTTGGGATTTAACCTACACCTTTCAAAGTTTGTTTCATATTCTTTCAAAGAAAATGATGGAGAAGGAACAAATAACATGGGGGAGTAGTTGGCTTTGTTTTACCGACTAAAGAGGTAAATTCCTTGAAAAGTTTTGGTGAGTCTTCTCTGATTATCAATTTCATCCAAGGAAAGGCACATATTACTAATTTGTCCCTGTCTGTGTTAGCGCTACAAATTCAAGATACAGTGCAATCCTTTGGTCATATTGAAGCTCGCCATAACTTTCGAGAATTGAACATAACTATATCCATGGAGCAAACAATTATTTCGGCATTCTCACAGTCGCTGGTGTCTGTTTTATTGAATAATTTTATCGAGGACGGTTTCTGTGGTTCATTTCAGGAATAATTTCCTTGCCATGTGCGAGGAGCTCGGGTTTGTTAGATTGGTTCTTGACAGTATCCTGAACCTGCAAAACACGTCCAATTCTATTAAACATTGGCTTGAAAGACTGCAGAAAACCCTTGCGGATGCTGAGGAGCTTGTGGACGAATGCAATTGTGGCGACATTGCTTTCCACAATTTTCTTCAACGCTATAGATTAGCTCAAAAAATCAAAGGGCTTAACAAAATGATCAAAGGCCTAAAGAAGGATGCATCCGTTCTAATCTTATTGTGTCAAGTGAATGGACATGAAGCTCAAAACCAAAATCAAGTGTGGTCGAGATCACTAAGGGTTAGAAGTGTTGTTACTACTTTCCCGACAATCGTGGAGTCGTACACCGTTGGAACCCAAACGAATGTAAGAGCTCTTCATCGGCTTTTGATGGAAACTGATACTACAAATATCATTGGATTGTTTGGAATTGGGGGAGTTGGTAAAACCCATCTTCTACAAAAATTAGTAACTAGTGAAGGCATCCAGGAGATCTCTGTGGGCTTGGTAATTTGGTTGACCATTTCCCAGAATCCTGTAGTTCAAAAACTATAGGCTATGCTGTGCAGACAAATCGATTTGGATTTGGATGAAATTTCCAGCGAAGAGGAATCCAGGTTTGAAATTTATGCATTCCTCAAAGATAAAAAATTCTTGATGATTTTGGATGATGTATGGTCTGGGTTTGAGAGAATTCTGGTGCAATTAACTGGGTTTCGTAACTCAAATAACGGAAAATTTATCATCTCAAGCCGTGATCACAGTGTCCTCCGAAGGATGGGAGCCAATCATATAATAAGGGTTGAACCATTGAGAGATGACCAAAGCTGGGACTTGTTCTGCTATTATGCCTTTCGAAGCTGTGAGGAAATCGATCAAGTGGAGGAATATGCTAATTCCGTCGCTAAGGAATGAAAGGGGATTCCTCTTTCTATTAAGACCATTGTAGTAGCAATGGTAGGAGAACAATATCATCGAAAATGGAGGCTTGCATTGGATCAGCTTAGAAATGTTGACAAGAATTTTTACTCGACTCGTCCACAGACAGAAACATAGTTGTTCGCGAAGCTAAGATTGAGCCACGATGCTCTGCCTCTGTGTCTTCGACCGTGTTTTCTTTGCTGTGTCGCTTTTCTAGAAGACGAGGAGATCGATACTGAATATCTCATACAACTTTTTATTGCTGAAGGATTAATGGGAAGTGCCACTGCCAATAGGTGCTTCTCTGACGTAGAAGAGATTGGGCGACATTACTGGAATATTCTTATTGATAATTGTTTGATTGACATCGGCAAAAAAGACTGGGAAGGACGTGTTGTGAGTTGCAAGATGCACGACATCCTAAGAGACATGGCTATCTGCATTGCTGAAGAAGAAGAAATATGCCTGTTCAGAGCAGGTATGGGTTCCAACAGCCTTCCAGTGCACCTGTTTCAGGGTCGTAGAAGAATATCACTGGTAATTTTTCCAGTGCACGATTTTTCCAAATTTTTGAATTTTAAAATTATGAGGTTAAGTTTTATTAAACAATGTTAACCGCTTCAACATAATTAAACATCTATATTATTATTAAGAAAATGGAGATCAGCTATTGCAACGGATTTACACACAATAATAACTTGTATTAATTTGAATCTCAATTACAACACATATATATAGTTGGAGTCAGATCCAACTTATTCTAAACTTAGTTATGGAGGTTGAGAGAATATCTCAACAACTCCAACAAACCAAAACCAACTCCAAATTAATCATTAATTCTAACACCCTCCCTTAATGATTACATTACAAATAAACCACATATTACAATTCTCAAATCACAACATAGATCTCTGTCTGATCTGGTCTTCATTAGCACTTACACCCACTCTGCAATCTCATGGTTTTTGCGCTTTTCTTCACCACACTTTCGAGCTTCCCACTTGATTCATTTAAAATATAACCGCTTCTGACCATCATTGACGTACTTTGCACAATTGACGTTTCTCGACCTCCCGAAGGACAATCTCGATACTGAACCATTTTATGGATACACTTCCATCTGTGAAATCCCCTCGAAGAGCAAATTTCGACAGTAAGATAGGACAATGATCTAGGTACAAAATGTTTTCAACAGCCAATTTCACAACTGACCTCTTAACACAAAATAACCTGTACTAATGCTTTCGGAGCACGACGGGTCACATCAACATAAACCTTATTTGATCTATTCTTTGTGGTTCTGTATCATTTGAATTTTTACACTTGAACAATAGCACACTAAAACTAGACACATCAAGAAACACAGTCAAAACAACATACAACAGTTCCAACAATTATTCAAATCTGCACGCCCTCTTCTGTTAAGATCGCTAGACCTTAGCTCGATTTGTAGAAGGAACATATATGATATTCCATAAACAGGTATTCTTCATTCTTCTGCTGGAAGCAAATGTTGCACCTTTAATTGTATGACCAGAAAGCTAGGCTCTTTTCAACACGCTGGTTTCAGAAAACATGAAGCCATAGAACTGTCTATTTGTTATTTATGAACGCATCTAAAAATGAGGTGGTCGATAAATGTAACGGCTCCTTCGAATTTTCTTTCTGATGCTCACACAGTAAATGATTTCGTCCAAGCCAAGACATGGATACTAAAGGCTCCTCTGATCCGCACGAATCAAGGGCTAATCGGTGGCTTTCAAGTGGCAATCATCAGCAGCGATCACCTGGGTGATTCCTGGACAGCGATCTATGGTCAACACCAATCTGCAACAGTGATACATTGAATCAGCCTCGATCTAGTCAATTTCCTCTCCACAACAGCAACTCCTTTCTACAGCAGCTCTCTCGTGCAATTCCAGCGCACAGATGCGAACAGTGTTCAATAGCTTTGAATCGACGACTTCTTATTTAGGCAGGATCCACACTAGACAGAGGCAGCGCAAGCAAACTAATCACACAGTCACATGAAAAACTTCACAAAAAAGAAATCTACTCACACACACCTATGTACAGTGAATCAGCTTCAATAGCTATCACATCTTCCTGGGCATTCCCGTGAGGGATTAAGCCCAGCCAAGCTCTGATGCCATATTAAGAAAATGGAGATCAACTATTGCAACAGATTCACACACAATAATAACTTGTATTAATTTGAATCTCAATTACAACAAATATATATAGTTGGAGTCAAATCCAACTTATTCTAAACTTAGTTATGGAGGTTGAGAGAATATCTCAACAACTCCAACAAACCAAAACCAACTCCAAATTAATCATTAATTCTAACAATTATATTATTAGTCCTTGTCCATTATATCAATGAGTTCTTGGATTTAAGAGATAACTCCTGGGATTTAAGAGGCCATTTAATTATGTACCCAAATAATGGTGGAAACATATGCATATACCAGTTTCAAAGTTTGATTTTTGAAGATCGCTACTATATCAGTTGGTCAGCCAAACAATTTGACAAATTGTTTTTAGTTTAGAAACCATCTCAATTTTTGAAACTCGCTAAGTTGATTTATAAATTAAATTTTGAAGGGATTTTTGTGTATGACATGGTTTTGTGTTAGAGATTCTATGGATTCTAACTAGTTTTAATTGAATTATTTTTTTCTAATTAATTGTAGTAAGTGGATTTAGATTTGAGAGTCAATTTTATGGGAGCATAGTTTTACTATTCAACATTGAAAAAGCATAACTGTAACACTCAATGGAATAAATTGGATTGTGATTCTGTGCGTGGTATGTGGCTATGCTAAATTGAACATTGTTCTTTTTTTAGTTTGATTGAATGATATAATTTGTTATAACTCACAAAAACTTGAATGATATAGCCTGTTATAACTCACAAAGACCGGGTTCTTCCCAACTTTTGTATTAAAATGAATAGTTTGAATGGCTTGTTTATTTTTTAATAATTTATACAAAGTCTATTAAGTAATTTATACAAAATTAAGTAAGTAATTTATACAAAATTAAGTAAGTAATTTATACAAAATTAAGTAATGCAGTACCAATTCTATTAAGTAATTTACACAAAATTAATAATATTGAGTATGTTTGGAAAATTTTGGTTTGTTCAATAATTTTTACAAAATTAATGATAACATTATTTTTAAGAAGATTTTGGTTTGGTTTAGGTTTTAAGAAGATTTTGGTTTGGTTTAGGTTTTAACATACATTTTAGTAACAATTCTATTCAATAACTTATAAAAAAATAATAATAATGAGTTAGAGAATTTCAGCTTGGTTTTGGTTTTAGGGTTACATTTTATTTGAGTAGATTCTAGAAAATTAATCATAATGAGTAGTTTTAAAATATTTTGGTTTGGTTTTGATTTTAAGATCTACATTAGATTCTTGTGTGTGATAATAAATGTAAATTGCAATTATATCAACTAACATCTCTATATATTCATATACAATTTGTGAATATTAATCGCTTAAAGTTATCTTATTTGTATGAACAATATAGATAGGTCTTGCAAATTTTTAGCCTAAAAAATAGTATATAATATGGACTTTTAGTTTCATCTTTTCTATGCTTTTATACAAAATTACTGATAGTGGGTATTTTTGGAATATTTTAGTCTATCAAGTGATTTATGTATTTCACAAGAAGACACAATTATTTTTTTTGCTTGTTGTTTCATAATGCGTGCCTCATGCATAATGCAACTATTTTATTTGTAATCTTCCCATGTTCCCCAACTTAACTGAGGAGCATTACTTGCAAAAATACACATAAATTCAAAAAATTCTTGTGCAAATTAGTTCATGTAGCTTATCAACTATTAATTAAATACATATTTAACTAAATTTTAATACCCTTAATTAAATTCATCTCCAACATTCTAAATGAACATCATCCAGCCAAATAATCATCTACAACTACAAATAAAAACCATTTTTATACACAAGGTAAAACACAACCATTAAACTCATAAGAAACTCAGAAATAGATTAAAATGTTTGTGCAACCAACTACTTTAGAAGGACACAAAACCAAGCATAGACTTGTTGTTCCAAATTTCAACAACAAGTCACCCCTGAGCTAGGGCTATGAATCCACAAGATAAGGGTTCCTCTCACAATACACTCACAACTCAATATCACACAATCCACTAATATTCTCCTAGAGTTATCCCAAATTTCATCTAGCTCTCCTCCTCTTGACCTCCCCAACCCAAGGAATGTACCTCCTTCACTACTCTCAGTCCATCGGGCATCCCATTCATTTATCAGTATCTCTTTGGCACGAGTAACCATGAATCTCTCTGCTGGGAACTCACTTCCAGGAATCTCTCTGCTCAGAACTCACTTCCAGGAAAACTACCCAAAAAACAATAGCAAACACTTGTTTTTATAGTGCAACTCACACATGAGTTCACTCTTCAGGCATGACAACCTAACTCTTCAATTTCTAGCTCCAAAACACTCCAAAAACGCTCCAACATGATTCAAAATTCGCCCAACCTTCATAGTCTAGCTCTAATTCTATTTTTCCTTTCTCTCTGTTCTTTGTTCATGTAAAATTGGATGTGAAAAATCACTTACTCTCCCCCATACGAATTTCCTCCAATTTCCCAAGATAGTTGACTTCTCACTCTGCCCAATATTGATTGTACTACACCCCCATACTTCCAATAACCATGGAAGTGACTTCTACACCCACCCCTGATAGGTATTCAATGATTGGGATCTCATACTTTCAACCAAAAAATAGAAGGTTGTTTCCATGATAATAGAATTCAGAAATATGGTTTTGGATTAATACCCACAATTAATTACCTCTTTGGTCCCCTCTTAGACACTCCTAGACATTACTCTCTTGTGGAAAAATCATCCCACATCTCTATCCATATTCTCTAAAATTGGTATGACATTATATTTATTAAAATCATAAATACAATTCACATATTACATCACTTGGCCATAGCCATATTCATATCTACATTATGCATAAATTAAACTGGGGATTATAGTGGGAATGTTACATTTCCCCTCCCCTACAATTGTGCATCATCCTTGGTGCACACTATGCTCATATACATATACAAATTTACATCACCATACCAAGAAATAAAATTATGCAATATTACAACTCCAACAATAGTTCCAAGCAAAATATCATGTTCCTCTTAACTCGCGAACCCAAGGAATGCATCATTTGTTTATCAGGTCTAACCCAAGGAATGTATCATTCGTTTATCAGGGATAACCCAAGGAATGTTCCATTATTTTATTAGGGCCTCCAATGCGGTCGGCTAGGACTCTGAGATGTTGTTTTGAAACTCTAGATGCTCAAAATGGAGTCTTGCATTCTATTTTCTTCAAAATCGATTTTTTTTTGCGGGTATTACTCCCGCATAGTCTCTTCATGCTATCGAGTTGCATCTTCAAGACTGTAGTAGGTCCATTGAACCTTTACCAACCCTATGGATTTTCTCCTGAGCACTTTGACTTTGCAATCCATGATGCATATTGGTTCCACCCGAAAAATCCCTTCGTTTTCCACTTGGATCATAGTCGAATCAATTATGTGGTTAGGGCCGGGCACATATTTATTTAATAATGATAAATGAAAAACATTATGCACTCTCATGGATGTAGAAAATGCTGGCATGTATGCAATTGGCCCTATCTTCTCTAGTATTTCGAAAGAAACACAAAATCTTGCTGTCAATTTTAGGTAGCAACCCAATCTTATCGAACTTCTTTTTTCTTTCACTTTTAGGAAAACATGTTCGCCCACTTTAAAATATCTAAAAAATTTGTTCTTGGCTGCATAACTTTTCTTCCTGTCCTAGTCAACCTTTAAATTCTACATGATATTTTCCATCTGCTTTTCCATTTCTTTTAACAATTATGGCCCAATGAAATCTATATCTATTAGGTTATCCCAACTCACTGGTGTGTTACACTTCCTGCCATACAAAGCTTCAAATGGACTCATTTTTAATGAGGCTTGATACCTATTATTGGTAGAAAATTCCACTAAGTGGATATAATCTTCCCACTTTGATGGTCAGTCCATCACATACATCATGAGCATGTCTTCAATGATTCTACTAGTCTTCTCTATTTTCCTAGCTAACTCTAGGTGATATTTTGTACTGAGATTTAAATTTGTCCCAAAGCCTTTAAATAGCCCTTTCCAAAAATTTGATGAAAATTTTGGATCTCTTTCTAAAACAATTTACTTAGACACTCCATGTATCCTATCAACTTCCTTCATGTAAATATTTGCAATGTTTGTTGCTTTATGTGTAGTCTTCATAGGAATTAAATGTGCAACTTTTGTTAATTTATCCACCACCATCATGATGGAATCATGTTACTTCATTATTGTAGGAAGCTTTGTAATTAAATCAATGGTAACCACTTCCTATTTCCACTCAGCAATGGGCAATGGTTGTAGCAACCCTATTGGATGTATATGATATGTTTTCACCTTATGACACTCTATAAACCTAGCTATGTAATCAACCAATTATTTCTTCATTCCTATAAAAAAATTATTGGCTTCTTACAACTACAATTGTCTTTTTATATCCAGGGTGCCCAATATATGGCACATTGTGCATTTCCCTCAACACTGTATTTTTTAGCTCTCCTGAATTTGACACATATATTTTTCTTTTATACATGAGCATTCCATCCTCTTTCAACTCATAATAATTGAATTTCTATTGTTAGTTTCCTTGTTGTAAGTTTTATTTTATTTTAAAATATTGTTGAACTAAATTTCCATCCTCTAAAATTCAGTCTTTTAAATTTGTGCTAAACATGCTAATGGCTGAAATGTTCATTTCATGAGCTCTTTTGTTGAGTTTCTCATCAACATTATTTTCCTTGATTTTGATATGCTTAATTTCAAAGTCATACTCGCTCAGAAATTTCAACCATCTAGTTTTTCTAGCATTTAATGTTGGTTGTCCAAATAAATGTTTCAGACCACCATGGTTTGTTCTTAACTGAAATATTCTCCCCATAAGGTAATGTCTCCACATTTTTAATGCATGAACAATTGTTGTTAACTCCAAGTCATGTGTAGTATAATTATTCTCATGCTCCTTTAATTTTCGAGACTCATAGCATATCACATGTTATTTTTTATTGAGGACTCCACCGAGCCCTTCCTTGCATGGATCAATGCATACCACAAAATATTCATTTGGATCTACAATCTTTAAGATCGATGCACTTGTTAAAATTTCCTTCAACTATTGAAAAAAATTCTTCACATTTGAGAGTCCACTCAAACTTCACTCCTTTCTTTTGCAAAGAAGTGATTAGGCTTGCAATCTTTGAAAACCCCTTTATGAATATTTGGTAATATCTAACAAGACTCATTAATTATCTGACCTCTATCACATTTATTTTCACTGACCATCCTCTAATGGCCTCTATTTTCTTACGATCAATTGTTATCCCATCTGCTAAAATAATATGCCCCAAGTAGTGAATCTTCTTTTGATAAAATATGCACTTACTTAGTTTGGAATACAATTTATTCTATTTTAAAACTTGCAGTACTATTCTTAAATGCTACTCATGCTTCTTCATTCTTGGAGTAGATTATAATATCATCTAAGAAAAAAATTTAAAACTTGTTTGGGTACTCCCTGAACACTCCATTCATCAAGCACATAAAAACTACTCGAGCATTTGAGAACCCAAATGGAACTACTATAAATTCATAATTCCCATATCTTGTTCTTAATGTTGTCTTGATGATATCCTCTACCCTTATCCTCACTTTATGATAACCTAATCTCAAGTCAATATTGAAAAAGATTCCTCCACCTTTTAGTTGATAAAAAAGATCATCAATCCTTGGAAAACGATATTTGTTCTTTATTGTGAACTTATTCAGTTGTCTAAATTCAATACATAGTCTTAAGGTTCCATATTTTTTATTCACAATAAGCACTGAGGCTCCCCAAGGTGACACACTTGGGTGTATATACCCCTTTTTCAAAAGTTCTCCAAGCTGCATCTGCAACTCTTTCAATTCTGGTGTTCCCATTCTATAAGGTGTCTCAGACACTGAGAAAACTCCTGTAACCAAATTAATAGAGAATTCAATGTCTCTCTTTGGTGGAAATCCTTAGATTCCCCCCAAAACATATTAAAAATATTTTAAGACTTGATGGTCTTCAATACTTGCCACTTTATCTATGGTTTCCTCTTCCATATGGGCTGCAAAAATTTGACATCCTTTCCTGAAACTCTTTTTTAGTTGCATGGATAAAATTTCTCTAACAACTATATCTCTCAAAATGCCTTGAATATTTCCTTGTTTAGCTTCCTCATCGTGACAAATTATTGTCTTGTTGTAACAATCTAGAACAACATGGTGTTTCTCTAGCCAATCCAAGCTAATTATACAATCATATGAACCTAATGGTATGATGTTCACATATACCTTTGTGTTGAGTCCACTCATGTCTATTGTACAATCTTTAACCAAATCATTGATCTTTCCTTGAGCCCCTGTGGCTAAATGAACTAACTAATATTTTTGATGCTTACTCATTTTCAAGTGAAATCTTTCAACAATGTTAGAGTTTATGTAACTATATCTAGCTCCAGAATCAACTAAAATTTCTATGATATGGTTATTGATCTTACCTTCCACTTCAATCATAGGGGATTGATACTTTTCTTCCTTGTTTTCCAAGGCTGCATAAATCCTTGGCATGCTTCCTCCCATGTCTTCAATTGCTTCATCCTCCTGAATGTTGTGGACAATCCTAATTCTTTAACCTTTATGAGGGAAGTCCCTATAAAAGTGATTTCCCTCATATCACCAACATTGTATAGGTTGTTGCCTTGGCCTTTTCCCAAATGAATTTGTTGTCTTGTGTTCATTTTGGGTTAATTGTCCTTGCCGATTTGATTGTGAGTTGTTCTAGAAAAAATAAGGCTTAAAACCTCTCTTCCTTTTCTCTTTCTTACTCTTCATCTAGTTAGTCCAAGTCCTTTGGAAGAATGACCTCCCTTTGCTCTCCTCATAAAGATGATTTTATCTTCTTATGGTCTCCTCTAAGGTCTAGGGGTTATCATATCATATCTTATCACTGTCGAAAGAGTGTAGCCTACTAAGAAACCTTTGGATTTTGACATTCTCATCCTTTATGAAATCCACATATATCAACAAATCAAAGAATCTATTCTCATACTCATCCATTGTCATGCTTCTCAGCTTGATATCAAAGAACTCTTTCATATTTCTTTCATAGTAATTCTCATACAAATATTTCTCTTGGAAATATCTTTTGAACTTCCTCCATGAGACCTTCCTCTCATCAAGGTGTTTTTCTTTCTTAAGCTAAGCCCACCACATGGCTACCTTTCCTTGCTAGTGGTAGGTTCCAATTATTTTTTCTACCTTGGAGGGATAATCATGTAGCTAGAAATATTTATTCATTTCCAACAGCCATGCATCAACCTCTTCTCCCTTCCTATTATCAACATTGAATTTTGGTGGCTTGATTTTCCTGAGTACACCTTGCAAGATGTTTCCCGTGGTCCTTCTCTTTTGTCTCCTCACAAGGGACACACTTGGGATGCTTCCTAGACCTGAACTTGCATGAGCTCTCCTAGTGGATTTCTCTAGGTAATGATAGTGCCTTCTCATTCTATTTGATTTCCTGTCATTCACATGTTCATCCCTTCTATTATGGGATCTAGATGATGTAATTTGTCTAACACTAGCTTCTTGATTTGTGTTATAGTTTTTATTGGCTTGCTTCTGCAACATGTTCAAACTTTGAAGTATCTCTTCCTGGGATTTCATAATATTTTCATTATAATCCCTATAAATCTCCACTTCTCTCTACATGATTCTCATGTTACAAGCTCATGCTTGTCTCTTCTTTCATTAGACCATGTCTCAAAATTTCCCATATTGACATGTATCCCTTTGGATTCCTATCCATGATTGCAGGACCCTTGGGCATATTCCATAGTTGTAGTTCTCATATAGAAACCAAACTTCCTTCTTGTATTTTTAAATTCTGTAAGAAAATGTGCATGCAAATAAATTTATAATACACAAAAATATATACATACACAATTATGGAAAACAAAACATAAGTTTTTTTTCTCTTTAATGACACCAGTCATCTTCTTCTTTATTGATTATAACATATGTTGTCCAAATCAATTTTCTGGATCAACAGTTATATTTTACTCTCTAATGTTTTTCCAATGATTACTTTCTTGCTCAATTCTAAGATTGGAGAAAAAAGTTATGACCATATGAATATTGCTAATTTGCCCCTTTTTATACATTTTTCATTCTAGTGCAAATAATCCCTAACACCAACTTCTACCACTTGTAGAAGTAAATCTATCAGGAATCATAGAAACATTTGTATGATGCATAGATAATAATTATGACAAAGAACTCATAACAACTCTCATATTGTCATTCTAATGCTCTAGTAAAAAACTACAACAATATGGAAATGAAAAATTTGTCCCTTTTCATCCATTTTTCCAGATTTAAAACTTTTAGACAAACATGATGTCTCCCAAACTTTTCCTTTTCTGACAGATTCCACATGGTTCCCATTCATTGGTCACGGGGATGGGTGGGTCCCATATCGTACCTTTTTCATGGTGTATACGAACTTGCACATCTCCGAGACCCGACGATAGAGATCTGGCGAGATTGACGGTGGAGAGGCCATGTCACATCCAAAAAATGCACAGGCGTTAACAATAGTTTGGGGTGAATCAAAGGTTTTCACCATGTTACTTCGAAAGATCTTAATAGTGTCACATGGCTAAAGGCCTCAGGCCAAAACTGCTTTTCTCTCATGTGATAGTGGTTTATGGTATTGACTATACCACTGTATCTTGTGGCTCCCACGCCACTTTCCACCGACTGTCACCGAGGACATGCCTCTATGAACCTTCTACCATGGAATTCCACGTCACCTATGCCATGTTACTACCACATGATTTCCATGTAATGTTGATGTTATGTACGGAAAAATACTCAAATTTCACATTTTTCTAGAATTGCATAGTTTTGATTTTTTTTACTAGGGTTGGCATGGAACCTGAAATTAATCTTGATAATGGCCAATTTAGGTCTGGTGTGTATTGAATTGATTTATGCACCCAAAATTTGACACTCTTATTTCAAATTCTAAACCAATTTCGTTGTAGAAATTAGGGATTTTTCCCAATTTCTCCCAATTCTTCATGGCTACACTGTAATTTCCATAATTCGACCAATTACAAGCCTGGCACATGCATATTTAGAGATCAAAATTGGTTATTTTAACCTATGAACTCAAATCCACTGAATTTTACAAGCAATCTCCTCACGCGTTTGGTTGAGAAAAATTTGACAACCTTATTGCAAACATTCTCCGTGCTTTAACTATGCAATTTTAGCTTTTGCATGTTGAGTCTAGCCCATACAAGCTCAATATTTGAACCTGTATCTCTAATACCATTCTATAATGTTCCCAAACTTAACCAAGTAACATTACTTGTGAAAATACACATAAATTCAAAATTTTCTTCTACTAATGAATTCCTGTAGATTACGAGCTACAAATTAAACACATATTTAACTAAATTATGATACCCATAATTAAATGCATCTACACCATTTTAAATGAACATCATGCAGCCAAATAATAATGTACAACTCTGCATAAAACCATTCTCATGCATAGGGTAAAACACAACCATTAAACTCATAAGAAACTCATAAATAGATAAACACTTATCTTTTAAAACATTTGTGCAACCAACTTCTTATAAAGGACATTCCACCCAACCATAAACTTATTGTTCCAAATCTCAGCAGCAAGTCACCCTCGAGCTGGGGCTAGGAATCCACAAGATAAATTTGTCTCTCTTAGTTGACTCACAACTCAATATCACACAACCCACTGATATTCTCCTACCGTTATCCTGAATTTCCCCCGGGTATCTTCCTCTTGACCTTCCCAACCCAAGGAATGTACCCCTTTACTGCTCTCAGTCCATCGGGTGTCCCATTCATTTATCAAGGTCTCTTTGGAATAGGTAACCAAGAATCCCTCTCCTTGGAATTCCAGGGAATTCACTGCTAGGAAAATTACCAGGAAAACACCAAGAAACACTTCTTGTTACAATGCAACTCACACATGAGGTTACTCTTCAGGCCTCATGACTTGACTCTTCAATTTCCAGCTCCAAAACGCTCCAATATGCTTCATAATTTTCCCAACCTTCTTAGTCTAGCTCCAATTTTGTTTTTCCTTGCTCTCTTCTTATTGTTCATGTAAAATTGAATGTGAAAAACTGTCTATTCTCCCCCATATGTATTTCCTCTATTTTCCCAATATAGTTGAATTCTCACTCTACCTAATGTTGATTGTACTGCACCCCCATGCTTCCAATAACTATGGAAGTGACTTCTACACTCACTCCCTGACATGTTCTCAATGATTGGGCTCTCATACACTCAACCATAAAATAAAAGGTTGTCCCCATGATAATAGAATTTGGAAATCTAGGTTTGGACTAATACCCACAATTAATTATCTCCTTTCTCCCCTCTTAGACACTCCTAGACATTCCTCTCTTGTGGATAAATCAACCCCCATTTCTGTCAATATTCCTAGCAGTTGGTATCACATTATATTTATTAAAATCAGACAATTCACATATTAGATCGCTTGTCCATAGCCATATTCATATCTACATTATGCATAAATTAAATTGTGGATTATAGTGGAGATGTTACTATGTCACTAGTACATATGGGCTCAAAATGCGACAAAATATTTCCGCGTTTCTATAATTTGTGGAAAAATGCATTAAAATTTTGTCTTTCTTTTAATTTTTTTTGTTTGGCCCCGATTTTCGTTGATATAGCAACAAATTCATAAAACCGTCTCTATATCCATGAATCTTCGTCGCTATAGCGACACTTATGCCACACGTGTGAACCAAACATGCAGTGCAACGGGTATTGACTTTTTTATGGACCTGGATCTGGTCCTGAATTCCATTTTTGGAAGGATAGACACCAGTTCCTTTATAATTTGTATGGTTTATAGACATTTGAGGTAATATCAACTTTTTATTATAAAATAATAATAATCTAATCTTAAGGCCACGACCAAGCCATACACCAAATTGGTGGATGAGACCCCCTTTTATGTGGGACAATTGACCCCTTCACCCAATGATTTGACTGGTAGAAGTATTACTAACAGTGTACAACTTGAGTGGGACTAATGGTTAAGAACATGTATTTCCTCCTCAGAGGTCAGATGTTCAAATCCCGTGGGGGGTAGAGTTTGTACATGTTGGCCTGTTGTGATAAGGCTAGAAGGGTAGACGACCCTTGGGATAGAGGTCCACCCTTGTGGGCTTCGAGAAATCTTGTCCCTTGCTAAGTCACAAGTTTTTGGTATATCTTGCTTGCAGGATGTTGGATATACTCTTGGGTTATTACCCATGGTGAAAAAAAAGAAGTATTAATAACAACGTAGAAATTTTTTTCATTTATATTTTTTCTTGTCAAAAAATTAAGATGATATCAATTTTACTTATAAGTATTAATACTAGCGTAGATCCATCTTAAACCTCGATTTATCAAGCACCAAGAGGGATCCAATTTCTTAAGGTGTAATTTTTTTATTATTAAATTAATTGTTTTTTAGCATACTTTGTTTATTTTTAATGTACATTTATCTAACATAACACAACACTATGGCATCAACATCTCCCCCACACTCAACTATAGAGCACCGTAGTCTCCATACAATTATATGTAAAAATTCATTAAATTTTTTAAATATTTTAAATATAATTGTTTTATTTATTTTGAAAACAAATTTAACAAGTTATATAATTTATACAAATTTTCATAATTTATTAAACATTTATTTCTTAATGAGAACATAAACATTATATATATATATATATATATATATATATATATATATATATATATATATATGATATCATAATTTTGTTCTTATAAATATTAACATTAATATTATATGCAAGTAATTATTAAATTGATGATGATAATGATGATTAATGTTTACTTTAAGAAAAGTAAGGAATTATTTGTTTTGCTTTAAAATTTTATTTTTGTGCTCTAAAAACTTTAGGAGAAGTGTTCCTAATTCACTATAGTTTTGATGAGTTTAAAAGTTAAGAAAGTTGGTATAGTAACAAATACTTTGAAATTGCAATTTAATGTGGGTGTTTAAGAGAAAGTGCTTTTCATTTCAACCCTCTTAGTATCACAAAGATGACAACTTCTTTCAGTCTATAACATTTAACATATTTTAGCAATGCTCATTCTCTTATTTATGTTAGTCAAAATAAAATAAAGATACACTTTTGATCTTTTGGATTAGGGTTGATTACCTCCTTAGAGTATCTTAATTTTCTTCTATCCTCTAATTATTTATCACACCACAATTTCTCCTTAAATTTAGATGTAATAATATTTTTAATATTGTTTCTATTATGCAAAGTGGAATTTCCATTTGTTCTTCAATGATTTAACCAAGACTTTTCATCTTTATGCTAATCGGGCTTGAGCCATAAGTAATTTTAACTAGATTTCGAAGGAGTCTTCAAAAGCCTCTTGTCTTTCATGTTGTTTATCTTGTTCTTCTACATTAAATACTTAGCCATAACCATGCTCTTGATAGGGAAAGTACTCACTTTTATGAAAATGATAGGATAGGGTGTATTGCCTTTGATTTTGAAATTAAAATTCTAATTTTTTTTTGGATTTACTCTATCTTTCTCCATGATTCTCTAAAAATGTTGCAACCCCAAACTTCACATCTATTAATATCATATTTATTAATTAATTTATTATTTTATAAAATAATTAATTGATAACATAATTTTTTTTTATAAATATTATATAAATATTGATACTAATATATATGTAAGTAATAGTTATACTAACATCATATTAATAATCTTTTTATTTTATGACAATATGGGGTCGAACCCTCTTTCGAGAGATGTTTCAGACAGTTAGAGAGATTTACTATATTGTACAAAGGATTCCCTAACAAAAAATGAAGTTTTTGTCAGGTACTTGTAGCTCACCATACAATATTTACAAAGGAGACTCTCATTAAAGGATGTTTCTGGAGTGTCCACGCAAAATATAGCTGCTCTAGATTTCCAGGGATCCTTATACACTAGATTTAGCCATGACAATATGGTGGAAGGTAGGAATGGATCTAGGGTTGTGGACCCTGGTCCGAATGATTACTCTGAGAAATGTAGAGGTATGGTGGGTGAGACAAACCAATGGAATGATTTGACAACAAGCCCTTGGGGGGAGAACCATAATGGGGACACTTCCTCTGGGATTTTCACTTTGATTGAAGATTTGGTGGTTTTGGGAGTTTGTAATTCTATTGATTTTGTGATAGTGAGGGATGGGGGATTAGGGTTTGTTGATGTAGATTTGGGTTTGGACTGATTGCAGAGGTATTCTTTGGAACACCCATAGACCCTCACTCATAAGAAGAGGAGGTAAATTCTCAAGCATAGGGGGGAGGAAATAGACATGGTTGTGGGGAAGGATATTAACTTAGATGGAATTATGGAGTTGGACGGAAAAATGTTGGTCAAGAAATTTGTAGGTCGCAAGGTTGCATATGCTAGCTTGGGGGCTTGGATTTTGGAGTTATGGTCTCTATTGTTGGGATACTCTAATTTTCCACATCCTGTGCAAAGGTTGGATATGATTTATTTTTCTCGATAAGGAAGATGTGGAATAAATTTACAAGGTGCAATGGTTATAATATTCATCATTTTTGGTTCTGTGACATTGGACGCCACATTTTGACCCAAACGATGTTGGGTCATATGTCAACCCAATTTGGATTAAGATGTTTGGCTTTCTAATGGAATGGTGGTCATTGGAAGGATTGATTGTAGTAGGGGATCATGTAGGTGGCACCCTGACAATTGATGAAATTTACAAATATAATACAAGGCATACAATGGCTAGGGTTCTGATTAATCTAAAGATAAAATATGGAATTTTAGACTTTGTGGATTTGGTGTGTGGTAGCCACAAGTTCTCCCAATATTTGGATTATAAAATTTTCCCTTTTCGTTGTGTTTGGTGTAATAAGGTAGGCCACCTTTTAGAAGAATTCCATTTAAAATATTTTTAGAAAAAATGGGTTCTGAAAGGTTCCGAAGTTGATGTGATTCAGAGTGATGGTGTTGGAAAAATTTGACCATTCATGATCCAGGTGGATATGGGTGGCCACTCACCGTTTCCAACTAGCTCAAAATGGTTTTCTGGCAATTTTGGTAATTTACTATTTTTAGCAGTTTTCACTTCCAGAGTCGTTTTGAGGCCCTAAATGATGTATTTTTTGGGAAAACAGGTTTGAAAAATTGAATTTCCTTTGATATTTCACCTAAAATGAATCTCCTCAAAGATACCTTTCCAACGGGCTATCATACACCTAAAACGAAGATCGTATGAAAAAGTTACAATCCCGGGAAGTTGATGTACTAACTTACCCAAACGTGGCTACTGTGAGAGAAAGAAGAGGAAGTTACAATGGGTGGTTGTAGGTTGTATCCCTTCATTTTCTAAATAATAAAAAGTAAGGACCTGGAAATTTCTCTGGTGGACGTAGCCCACACTAGGTGAACCACGTATCCCTGTGTCTCTATTGTATTGTGTATCTTCTGTGTTTTATTTCCGCATTTGTTTTTTATTTTATTTCTCCACGATTATGTTTTTCTAACAATTGGTATTAAAGCGAAAGGTAAATCGTAGGAAAAGACGGTTCCTGGTTTGAGTGGGAGCAATGGAGGAAGATGGAAAGTTTAGGGTCAAGAAATTTAACGGCCAAAACTACCAGTTATGGAAGATGCATATGGAAGATTATTTATATCAGAAGGATCTATTCCTACCATTGGGTGGAATAACAAATAATCTGACGGCCATGAAGGAATAAGAATGGGATTTTCTTGACCGAAAGGCACTAGGAATGATACGCCTGAGCCTAACAGCATCGGTGGCTTTCAATATTTAGAAAGAAAAGGCAACAAAGGAGCTGATGGATGCATTGGATAAACTTTATTAAAAAACCTCGGCATCCAATAAGGTACTTCTAATGAAGAGATTATTTAATATGAAGATGTCAGAAGGTGGGTTTGTTGCAGATCATTTAAATGAATTTAATACGGTTACTAATCAACTAAGTTCTGTAAAAGTGGACATTGATTATGAGGACATGGCTCTTCTAATATTGTGCTCATTTCCATAAAGATGTAATGGCTTGTTCATGGATGTAAGTAACTTTATCTTTGGTTCAGACACTCTAAAATTTGATGATGTTGTTGGTGTTATCCTTAGCGAGGAAATGCAATGGAAAATAATAGGTGAGACATCAGGTAATTCGTTAAACATGGAGAACAACGGAAGAGAAAAGGATAGAGGAAAGGGCTTAGGGAACTGCGGGAATTCTGGGAAGGGTAGATCCAAATCCAGACTTGGAAAGATAGAGTGTTGGAATTGTGGAAAGAAAGGACATCTAAAGAAAGACTGCAGAGCTCCAAAGAAACAAAGAGATGGACAACAGGAGAAAAATCAGGAAGCAAATGTAACAGGTGATGTGTTACAAGATGCTTCAATTATTTCTGTAGATAATATTTCTGAGTCTTGGGTAGTAGATTTAGGGGCTTCATGTCATGCCACACCCCATAGGAAACATTTTATAGATTATGTTCTAGGTGATTTTGGATAGGTTCATTTGGGTGATGATGCACCATGCAAAATTGTTGGAATGGGAACAAATTTTTGAAAGAATAAAGCAAAGGAATGGAATCCAATGGTTGTTGAAAGAGGTAAGAGATGTTCCAGATCTAAGGAAAAATATAATTTCAACAAGGCAGTTGTCAAGTGAAGGTTGTATATCCATATTTACAGATAAAGTGTGGAAGGTCACCAAAGGATCATTAGTGATAACAAAAGGAGAGAAGGTAGGTACATTGTATTTATGTACTAGTAATACTAACTCTTCTATCTCTTTAGCTTCTACAAGAGTGGATACAACACTGTGGAATCACAGGCTTGGACACATGAGTGAGAAGGGGATGCAGATACTTCACAAAATAAATTTGTTTCCAGATCTTAAACAAAATTGTTTTGGATTTCTATGAGCATTGTGTTTATGGAAAACATAAGAGAGTCAGATTTCTTAGAGTCGGAAAAGAAAAGAAGAGTGAAATGTTAGAGATTGTGCATACAGATGTATGGGGACAATATCATGTATCATCTCTTAGTGGATCTTGTTATTATGTTACTTTTATTGATGATGCAACTAGAAAAAATTGGGTTTATTGCATTCGAAAAAAAACTGATGTTTTTGACACTTTTAAGAAATGGAAATATTTGGTTGAGAACGAGATAGGAAAAAGGTTGAAGTGTCTCAGATCAAACAATGGAGGTGAATATTGCAAGAAGGAGTTTGATTATTATTGTTCATACCATGAGATTCGTAGAGAGAAGACAGTTCGAGGAACACCACAAGAAAATGGTGTGTTAGAAAGGATGAACAGGACAATCATGGAGCATTCAAGGAGTATGAGATTGCATGTTGGTTTTCCCTTACAGTTTTGGGAAGATGTCACATATATTTTTGTTTACTTAATAAACAGAGGACCTTAAATCTATTTGGATGGTAGAATTCCATAGGAGGCATAGACAAGAAAAAGGGTAAACTATTCTTTTTTGAAGACTTTCGTTTGTGAAGCATTTGTCCATATTGATAAAGAAAATAGAACAAAGCTTGAGGAAAATTCCAAGAAGTGTAACTTTATTGGATACAATGTTAATGATTTTGGTTATCACTTATGGGATTATGAAAATCATAAAATCATTAGGAGTAGAGATGTCATATTCAATGAGAAGGTCATGTACAAAGATCAGTTGCAGGGAAGGATACAAGAAAAATAAAAACCAGAATACACAGTGCTTGATGAGATGATTGAAAAAGAAATTCCAAAGGTACCAGAAAATCTAAATGTACAACAACAGGAGAAACAAGTACCTCAAAATCCTGCAAGTGTTGTTAGAAGATATACCAGGTTAAACAGACCCCCTGAACGATACTCTCCTTCATTGCATTATTTATTGTTGACTGATTCTGGTGAACTAGAATGTTATGAAGAGGCAATGCAGGTAGACACTAAAAAGAAGTGAGAGAAAATAATGAAAGAGGAAATGGATTCCCTGATAAATAAAAAAAACTTTGGATTTAGTTCAATTTCCTACAGGAAAAAGGGCATTACAAAATAAATGGGTTTACAAGTTGAAGGAAGAAGATGAAGGAAAAAAGCGGTACAAAGATAGACTTGTTGTAAAGGGGTTTGCACAAAAGAAAGGTATAGATTTTGATGAAATATTTTCTCCTGTTGTTAAAATGACTTCAATTAGAACTATTTTAAGTCTTTTGGCAGTAGAAGATTTGCATATTGAACAATCAGATGTAAAAACAACTTTTCTCCATGGGGATTTGGAGGAAGATATATATATGCAGTAGCCACAAAGGGTATGAGGTCAAAGGGAAGGAGAATTTGGTATGCAGGTTGAAGAAGAGATTGTATGGCCTAAAGCAAGCTCCAAGGCAGTGGAATTTGAATTTTGACATGCTTATTATAGAACAAGGTTATAGTAGATGTCATTTTGATCATTGTGTTTATTTTAAAAAGCTATAAATTGGAAGCTATATTATCTTGCTATTGTATGTAGATGACATGTTTGTTGCAGGCTCTAAAATGCAGTATATAAATGTGCTCAAGAATAAATTAGCTAATTCATTTTCGATGGAGGATTTGGGTGCTGCAAAGAAAATGTTTAGTATGAGAATAACAAGAGATAGGAAAAATCACAAATCGACATTGTCTTAGGGTGAGTACATAGAGAAGGTGTTGGAGAGGTTTAGAATGTAGAATGCAAAACTAGTTAGTACACTTTTTGCCAACCATTTCAAATTAACTACGGAAATGTGTCCCAAGACACAGGAGGAGATATAATACATGTCCAGGGTCCCTTATTTATCAGTAGTTGACAACTTGATGTATATGATGGTTTTCACAAGACTAGATATTGCACATGCAGTGGGAGTTGTGAGTACATATATGAAAAATCTAGGTAAAGAAAATTGAGATACAATAAAGTGGATTCTCAGGTATTGGAGAGGTACTTCTACTAATGCATTATGTTTTGGAGGTTCAAACATTGTTCTACATGGATATGTTGATTCAGATATGGAAGGTGATAAAGATAACAGGAGGAGCACCACAGGGTATGTTTTTACTATAGGTGGAACAACAATAAGTTGAATTTTGAAACTACAAAAGGTTGTTGCACTTTCAACAAAAGAATCATAGTATGTTGTTTCTACAGAGGAGACGATTGCAAGGATTTCCTGACAATGAATGAAAACGGCCTGGACCTTTTGTCTAAGTTCTAAGAGAATCACGCAACTGTCCCATAATATATTACCAGGATTCAGGTCAAATCATTTAAAAATGTAATAACCCAATTTGATTATTTAATTTTCATATTTTTTAATTTAAATTTAATTAATTATTAAAATAAATAAGTCTTTTTATTATTTTATTATGAAAAGGTAGGCAAAGTAATTAATCAAGGGATAATATTGTTGGGGAATTAATGAGGGGGATAAAGTAGTTGGGGAATTGAATAAGAGGGAAGGATAAGGAAGAGGGGAGAGGACTTGGAGATGGGTCTTTGTTTTGGGGAAAAATTGGGAGAAGGAGGATGAAATTCTGAAAGAGAGGAGGAAATTGGAAGAACAATTTGTTTTGTGGAGCTTTTACAGGGCACTGCTGTTGCTGGGAACTTTGGGCTCGGTGGCTAGGAAACCGCAAGGATTCCTGGAGCTAGGGAGCCGGGGATGTTGCTCCTAGTTGGATGGGAGGTTAATATTCAGTTGGGCAGTTTTTTCATCAATAAGTGAACCAGGGGCTAAATCAACCAACCTGCAGGTAGAGGTATGTGGTTTACTAGTTGGTTTGTTGTTATTATGTTGTAGATGTGATTATGATGTAGCTATGATTATGTTGTTTACCAGTTATTGCAGATTATTTCAGTAGGGGATTAACATATATTTATTTATTTCAAGGTTGTGTAATAGGAAGGCCTTACAAATGGTATCAGAGCTTGGTTTCAAAAATGAAACCTAGGGCTTGAACAACCACTTAGCTGTGAAAACCAGTCCCTAAGATAACATGTAACCTACAACCTAGAAACCATTATTTACAAGGATAAAATCCCTAAGGAACCCAGAGTTATGAAGCCCTAGAAAATCCCTAATATGAATATTTTGATACCAATTGATCTGGATTTATAAAGGCTAACTGGCAGTGTTTGGATTACATAAGTCAAACTCTTCACATTCGCTGCAAGTCTTACTACTGCACTCTTGTACCCATTCTGTCATTTTTTTATCCATGTATTTAGTGTTTGCATTCAATATAATCTGCAGGACTAACAGGGGAATTAAGTGAAGAAGACAGTGAATTAAAACAGAGCTTCTAACAAGTGTACAGTAACACCCAAAATATTTTTTTTTTTACATTGAATAGAAGCATAATCTTTGTTCTTGGGATTTCCCTTATTTTGGGTTTTATTCTTGTGGCTATTTGGTATAATTAAATGCATCTGTCATTTTTTTGTGCTAACAATTTTTAAGAGGAAATCCCAAAATAACAACAGAGAAAGAAAGAAATGAACATAGTAAACGAGCATTCATATTCAGTTTTTTTTATTTTTTTTATTTTTTTTACAATGGAGAAAAACCCTTTTGGAAACCAAAAATTCCATTGTTTAATCATAAAAGGTGATGTGTGTTACAGTACAAAACAAGTTTTTACCCACTTTCCACTCGTCGCTTTCAGTTTTGATCTTTTACAGTCATATGTCGTGAATCCTCAGTTCTACTTGCCTCTGTATGCAACTTTGGGTCTCTAGTAGAAGATGTTGTAAACACTTTGTTTTGTCTCTCCTCTCCCGCTTGAATGACGACCGCTTTTATTTTATTCCTGTGCTGCTCTCTTGGCCAGGAAATTTGTTGGCAAATTTCCTGTTCTTTAGTTGTTTGGTGGTTAGGCTCACATGGTACCAATGTGGCATTTTCCATTTTCTTTCCTGGTCCTTTTATGGATCAGACCTCCCAATTTTGAAGGCTTTTGGTCGCATAAAAAAATCAATTAATTTGGTGGGATGCAGTTGCTTTCCATTCTAAAATTTCTATTTGGAAACATTGCCTCTGGCGCTTGACTACCTTGTGGTTTCATAACTATCATTACAGGTTTCTTACTTGCATTGACTAATCTCTTTACTTGATTAAGCGAAGCTAGATATATCTTTTTCTTACCTTTATAGGCATTAACTAGAAATGTCTTTCCATCTTGAATTCATTTATATTTATGCAGTATTCTAAGGTCTAGGGAATCATGATCCAAATAAGGCCTGCCAAGCACTATGTCACATATATCTCATGGGACTACATCATATTTGATTTCATCAATGACGACACCGAGATGGTAAATCTGAACTTACAATTGCCTTGTGACTTGCAGTTTGTTTTCTCTTTGGAGCCATCCCAATGGATAGGCTTGTGTATGCTTATGAGTTTTCAATCCCAATTTCCACAGCAGTTCCTTCAAGATCATATTATTCTGACTTCCTGGGTCAAATAGTGCAGTGACCTTTATCATTTTTCATCTAGATCTTGATGTAGAATGACCATTATTTCTCAGTGTTGATCTTGTTCAACTCATCCTCATTAGTTGTTGGGTTATGCATGCTCATAAAAGTGATTTTCTCATCCAGATAAGAGCTACATTTCAATTCTTGTCCCTCAATATTGGTGAGAGATTGTTTGGGAACTTTCCTTCAATTTTAAGGATGCAATTCCAGGTGTAATTTCCTACATTTTTCTTTGGTACGTCCATATATACTACAAAGATCACAACGATTCTTGTTGTTTTCCTTGGACTATGCAATGTCATAATCTTCTTCCTTTTGTCTTTCGCCACAAAACCAAGCACTAAGCCACGAGGGAGAAAACGGTTCCACTTGCTAAACACCCGAGTCTACAAGATAAGCACCCAAGAGCTATACCAAGTCACATGTCACCTTGGCAACCAAAACTAGCTACCAAGACCAAGCACAAGGTCTATCTCACAAGGGGCGTTTGTTCTGCACTCTTTATCCAAAGACCATGCACCAAGTCAAGCGAATGAGGAAGGAGGAGCATAGATTGTGCACAATGGGTCATCGAACCCTAATCTCTGTGGAACCAAGGGCACAATATTCCAATCAATAGCACAACATATGCCACCACAAGTCAGCACCCAAGCTCAGCCCACAACGAGTGTTCCTTTATCTGCAACATTAAACCAAAGCACCAAACACAAGTTAGCGCCCGAGACGGAGACCAAGCGCCCCCTCGCAGTTCTGAGGACCAATCTCTAAGTCCAAGTATCAAACCAAAAACCAAGCTCGAGCTCAAGTCACAAAGAAACACTCACAACAAGCCTAAAAAATACATACCAAGCACCAAGCACAAAGCAACACACCAGCGCACACAACCCCGAGCATCTACCAACACCATAGGGAAAACTTCGAATCCCTCCTCTCCTCCATGAAATTTCCTTAAAACACACCATGCACCCACAAAAACCATTATTATCACCACCATAACAAGAAGTTGACGAGGATAACACTTCAAAGAGAGTAATAGGAAGCCTATCTTCAACAGTCATGGAAAATTGCGCAAGCCCAGAGCTCAATTCAAAAGCTTCTTCTTCTACATATGCATATGATGAGAGGTTTTATGCCAATTCTGGTGGATCCATGTTAAATTTGAGACCCATTTTTTGGAGAATAAATATGAGAATGTCCCTCACCATGGCCATAAACAGTTTTGCACGAACGATAAAAAAAAACAAAAAAAATAATATGACTCCTCCTTTCCACGCCTCTTGAAGCTGTGATAAACCCTTGCGTCCATCCCAAGACCGAGCACTGTGCCTCCAATCCCAATTTCCCAAGAAAATCACGCTCACAAGAGCACCAAAGGAAGCCTACGGGTTATCTTAGTGCACAAAGCACCGAGGAGAATACTCACATGTTTGCTCGCATGGACCCTAAGTCCACAAGACACTAAGGAGATAGCCATGTCTTGCCACCCTTCGAACTTCTGGTTCAAGAGAAATAAGAGGGAGGGCCATGGAAACACCCTCCAGGAAGACGACCATGGAGCCAAGGCCGCGCCGTCAAAACCCTATGACCAGAGATAAATTTGGAAATGAAAGAAATTGGAGAAAATGAGTATGATATGGGGAAACCTAATCTCGTTTTGTGTGTTTTCTTGGGGACTAGCAGAGAAGGCATGTGGGCCTCCAGGACACATGTAGCCTAAAATCCCTTTCCCACGCTACGTGCTCCTTTTCAAAACAAATTGGGGTATATATTATTATTTATGCATTTAAATTGATTTGTATTAATTAAAATAAATTTCAAAAATTCTTAATTAAATTTAATGTTTTTTTTTTTTATTATTAGTAATATTTTTTATTTTTTTTAAATTTCATTAACTAATATATATATATATTGCTATTTATTAATGTTATTAAAGGGATTGCGATTAAATTTTAGGGTAATTCATAAATGCACTTGGTAGGTTGGTGTAGTTGATAGAGCGAGGGATATAGTAGGGTATTTAGAGATAATTGATCGAGTATGGATGCCTATTTAGATACTCCCTAACTTATAATGATGTATAGGCAGATGTGCCATAAATGTAATATGATATGTACTTGGGGAGAAATAGTGACAATAAGTAGCAAGAGTATGCACATAAAAAAAATGATGATAAAGAGTACAGCACAAGGTTAACGATTGTATGAGGAAAATATAGAGATAATAGAGGGTATGAGATTATGATAAGTATAGTGATCCATGTATATAAATGATAATAATAGTGTAAGATGACAATGAGCAATAAGGTAAAAGGAGATTGATGATACATATACATAGGTAGCAAATAAGAATAAAATGTGTGATATTGTATTTACACAAAATGAACAATGGTTCAAATAGATATATAATATAAGTAAGTGGATGAGAGGTAGTAATAATGGTAACAAAATTAATAAGTGCTATTGAATATAAGTAATTATATGAGAAAGTAACCGAGGTGCAATGGATACAAAATGTAAGAAGGTGTAGAAAATAAATAAGTTGAATAAGAAGGTAAGAAGGTGTAGAAAATGATTAAGTTGAATACATTAAAGCAATAGGAAGCAAGATAATATGAGAAAATTGATAAAAGATAGGGGATGAAATATAGAATGAAAATGGTAAAATTGGTAGTATAAAAGACAAGATGATAAAAAGAGTAAAATACATCGTTAAGTATTACATCGAAAGATAAGAATGGCATAAAAATATATGCAAACACATAAACGGTTGATGGGATATGAAGAGATGAGTGTGTGTGAACATGAGAAGAGAATGTGAAGGGAAGAGTATAGAAAATACAACTAATAAAAATACAAGGGAATAGATAGTAAGAGTGGTCATGGAATATGTTAGGAAATGGGCAAAGATCTTATTTTGGAAGTACATGATGAGTAAGTAATATATAGTAGTGGAGTTGGAACAAAGTAACCTACAATGTAGTAAGAGGGCAAGTAAAGACTTGAGGGTAATAGTGACATACAAAGACAAAATGAACCACAAAAATAAGGTAAGTGATATAGTAGTATGTACAGTGTAATGGATAGAAAGTTTGAGGAGTATGTGGGTGGGGTGCACATAGTAATAGAAGTCGTATATAGTTAGGTAGTAGAATGACGATGAAAAATGAAGTAGATGAGAAATAATAAAAGGTAATAACAAATATTTATACAAGAAATACAATAGCAAAGATAGTAATATATACACAAATGATTGTATAGTTAAGGGTTTTAATAAAGAAAGAAGTACAAATGTGGTGCGGAACCCACCCCCACTTCTCTTCGGGGCTGTGCCGACCTCCTGGTCTAGGATCGTTCTTAAACGTTTGAGTCATATTGACTCTTCGGTTCCTACTAGAACTTGACAAAATTTGTCACATGTCCTTCTTTTGCCAAAGTGCATGTCCTCTTAACCCCACGACTCTCTTCTTGGCCCTTTGGAAAAAGTTTACGGAAACACTCGCCCTCCGTGCCAGGCCCTTTCTATCACGTGACCTTGGGATGTGTCCCTATGCTCAGCCACACAAGTCGCTTCAGGTTTCGGGCTTCGACTCTTTCCACGATAGCCAACTCTTATATTCTTGAACTCTGAATCACGAATTCAAATGGTGCAAGGATCAATGGTCCCCATCACTCCTTTCGATCGACGGATACGATCGCTTCAGACACCGGTCTTCATGAGTTTTCACTTCTCCTAAATATTTCTCTCTTGATTTGCGAATCAAAGAAGTGTTGATCCAACTCCACATGTTCTATCCCAATGGATGTCTAGGATTGTTGCGGCTCCCAGATCTTCGGGTATTATCTCGATGTTATCCTCTGATATTTACCGGAGAAATACTCCTCCAACTCATGTGGATTGCTTCCACGCGTCCCTTCCAGATCCAATGGTCTGGATTCAAACCGTTCTTCACGAAGATCCTTGTTTACTCTTGGCAAACCTTCCAAAGATCCAACTCTCAGATCTCCTAATATCCTTCCACCTGTGTCCTCCCGACGATGGACAACTTTCATGGTCTTTAGGACAACGTAAGTCCTCTAATCGTTTTGCACACTTAGCGTAATTTGCTTCTCGAGACTTAGGTTGTTCTCAAACTTCTTCTGCGCTCCTTGTAGAGTTTTGTGTAAAATCTTCTACGACTTTGCTCGGCTTGAAAGATTTCAAGGTTCCCAGTTCCTCTGAGTCCTTCAATGGAATTTCTCTTGCCCTCTTGGCAGCTTAACACCCTTCCTCCTAAGCTTGTAAGATGAACTTACAGTGTCCCTGGTGCACTCCTTGCGCTCAACTGAGATTTTCGACGACTTCTCCCTTAGCCTTCCTGGAAGTCTTAAGGAATATCCTTTCCTTTGTCGATGAACTCTTGTAAAGCCTTCCTTCCTCATAGTGTTCAACAACCCTTGGGTTCTCTTAAGGATTCCAACACTTCAGAATTTGTTGCTCGAGTATGCTCTCATACTTACTTTATGCCCTCTTGGTATAGTGTTACAAAGTATTCAGTAACTCTGCATTGTGTTTCCTCCTACACAATATTTCTTTCCAAGGTACCCAACCACCTTGAAATTTCCTTCCGAGTCTGTGAATTATCTGGGTGTTCCCTCCTGGCAGCTTCTCTTCTGACTCCACTGAGTTCATACATGCACTCCTTGCGTCGACTCATAGATTTTCAACTCTTTGTCGCGCACTCCTTGCACTTAGCCTAGAGAACTAGACTTAATCCAACACACTCACAGATAGAAAATTGTATCTCTATCCTTGTAGACAATTTATAACATACATCTAAAGCTCAAACGCATATGAATGACATTCACAACAAAATATCCATACATCCATTACACAGAAATTGATAAACAGGAAAAAAGTTTCCTTTTCTATTAATGGAAGAATGTCAATTTACAATGTTTTGAGTCCGGACTGCATCTGAGTATCGGTTCTCATCAACCTCTCCAAATTGGCTTACAATTATTATTCTAAAAAAATCTATCTTCAACCCCTTCCTCGGACATAAAATACAAATATTTTTACAAGAGGGGCCCGACGAGCTTCCCTCCAAGGTAAAGTAGTGGTGTCTAATCACCATTCAAAATTCCTGACTACCAAGGCAGATTACAATGATGAAAATCTGATATGAATTAGATGTAGATATCTCCTATAGTCAACCACTTAATGATGGCATTATCTCTAGCTTGTGCGAAGGCACAACTTGGCTCCTCCAACCTATCAGCATTAAATGCCTTGATCTCGCTTATATTTTCGAAGGAAAATTGAGAGGCAAATGCCTCTCCCTTTATTGAATGTGCACCACTCGTACTAAACAGTTGGCGCGTGCTGAGGTGGAGCGATGCTCCTGCATCACACTCCCTGGCTACGAAAATTCATGAGCTCCTTCTCATGATATTTTCAACTCTGTTTTAATCCTCCCGGATCCCAAAATTTCTCCTAGAGCTGTCCTCCTGCTCCTCTACTTCGCTTCTACTGATCCTACATCTTCCCTGCTACTCATGCAGGTTCCTTTCTGTCAAGATTCTCCTTGCTGACAACTTCTTCTGTTGACCTCAACATCAACTCCCTTATCTCCTATATCACCTCTTCCAGCTGCTTCATTAACTGGTTTTTCTTATGCAGTCGGCTCGGATGCAAATCATCATGTCGCTTCATGGGTATATCATCATGAACTCCCATGCCACTTTCATCTTTTGTGACATTAACTGGCCACTCTGCTACAGACTCCAACTTTGCAGTCTCACCACTGAACTGTTGCTCATCTACCTATTTTGATAGACTAACTTCTGTCAGTTCTTTGGTTGGTTCTATTCCAGATTCCTCCAACTACAACTCGTGTTGGTGTATCTCCTCTGGCATGGCTATCTCTTGGCAGCCACCTTCTGGTTATGGACTGTCCAAACAATCCTCTAGTTCCTTTAACTTCATTTCCCACTGAGTGAGTAACTCAACTAGGTTCTCCTCTCCTGTTGGGATAAAATTCAGTATTTGTTCCTCTTCCTCCATGACAGTCTCAGATTGTTGTCCTTCTGTTGCATCTACAACATCTATGCTAGCCTCTCCTCGACTTCTTGGCAGGAATATCTCGACTCCTCCAATGACTAGAATGTTCCTCTGATCCTTCTCCTCGGTGGTGGAAGTATTTAACTTCTCATCGTCTTCATTCGCATGACTCGTAGCTCCACATGAATATTCATATGGATGAGACCTTTCTTCCACCTCCTATCCATCTTTCAAAACCCCTTGCTCACATGAAATCTCAACTGATCTCATCTCCTCTCCATTTCCCACTTGGGAATTCAGGATGTCTCCTTTTCCCTCTTGGCAGTTTATGATATCAAATGAACCCTTCTCATTGTCCACCTGGAAACCTACGAGATTACTCACAGATATCTTTCCCTCGCCACTGAGTTTTTCAACATCTCTCAACCATCTCCTCAACACATGTTGTTGTTGTCGGTCCAACACATTTTGAACATGCCACTTAGATGTCCTTTTCAAAGGCCACTCATATCTCCGACTCACCTTTTCTTCCCGCTGCATCTTAAATGCTAACATCTCCATCTTTGCTCGGATTTCACAGAGATCCTTGTCTATTTTCGCTTTTCTTTTCCGCAGGAAGACTTCTCCTTGACCGTGCTCATAACCTCCAATGACCATATTGCTTCACCTGCAACCCACCTGGTTGTTTACCATCTGTTGCACACCTTGCAACAGTCTCCACAGAGCATCACACTCTGTCTTCCTTCACCTTTTCCTATAATCTGCAGACAATCAAGCTCTGAAACCACTCCTGGCGCATGGTGATGTGGAGTGATGATCCTCCATCAAAATGGAAGTGTATAGAGTAGAACGATGATGGTTAAAAGTTAAAAATAAAGCAATGAACAAGTGTTAACCAGACTATAAAATATGTAGCAAGAAATGGAATAGGGAAAATAAATAAATTTGTAATTAGTGATTAGAGTAATGGATTCAAAGATGAGGAGAGCGATGTATAATATGTTGAGAAAGAAAAGACAATATAATTATAATTGAATGAAAATATATAAAAATTATATGGAGAAGTGTAAATATATGTTATACGTGGGATTCAAGAATAAGGTGAAAAAAAATAAAAAAAAATAAATGAGATCAACTCAGGTAATGGTCATGAATTGATTATGAATATTAATAGTCAATGAGTTGTAAAATAAGGGTGCAGAGTTGATGGTAGTTGAATAAGACAATTATGTGAAGGAAATAATACAAATGGATGGGATAAATAATGATGTTTTAAAGTAGGATAGAAGGGTGGATAAAAGGTAGGAGAGAGGTTAAATATGGAGCTAGAATTGAGTTCAAAGTGGATTGGAAATGCATGAACTAGCAATATGATGTATTATATGGAAGAAAAAAATGGTAATAGTGGGTTAAGCATAGTGAAGCGTGCTATGTAAGTGATAAATTGAATGTGTTCTATAAAAGTAAGAGAACGTAGTTGGAGTAAGCAATAAAAGGTTTATTAGATAATGAGATAATAAGATGATAAGTTTACAAATAATATAAAGTATTCATTAAGTTAAGAAATGATTATGTGCCTACAAAACCAAAAGTGGCAACGAATGTGATGGTGGATGGACATGTGTAAAAGAAATGCTAAATAAGACAATGCAGTATAAGGAATGTGAATGAACTCTAGAAGCGATGTTAAAGAATAATATAATGAAAGCCTAAGCGATACCATAAGGGCCTATGTTGTGAACAAAAACTTGAGTTCAAAACGATAATGGAAATGTAATATTAACACAACTTGTTCTTATTTATGCATTGATTTGTTAAGTCAATTTGATTTCATTACTAAGGAATCATGGCAGTTAGTGCAAGTGACTAAAAGAATTACTATCTACCACCAGTTTGTATGAAGATAACATTAAAGTTAAATCCAAAATTTTGTTAGAAGAAATGCATTCTCAACATAACATTTATGATGTTCACTTAAAGGGAAATTTCCCTAACACTATATAGAAACCAATTTAAAAGTTGAATGATAAATGAGGAATGTCCATCCCACTACTAGACTTCTTTTGTAGTAAGGGGAAGGAACTTGAAAAGTTCTAGTGATGCAACTAGAAAAGGCTAGGGGCCAAAGTCGATAAGTATCATGTAGGTATAAAGGATAAGGTTGAGATGTATGAACAAAAATTGCGAATAAAAGAAGTTCTTAATATAAGTAATTATAAAATGTGGAATGGACCCTAGTAAGAAATTGTTTATTGACCTAAAGATGCTCACTAAGACATGGAAGACATGATGCATTCGAAACATTTATGTGCCTTGTAATACTCAGATAGGTACAGAACCTAGTATACTTCGATTATGATGAAGATAATCACATACTCAACATTCTCTCATCAAGACCTAATCTTTATTACTTAACAAGAAGGTCACTGATTAAGAATAATCACTAAAGAATCACTGAAATGATTGCTTGACATAATGATGGATTATCAATATCTTTGTAAATGTTCCTAAGCATGGGAAACTTTAGCAATGCCATATGTGTCGTATCACTCAAGTTAGAGAGATAATCAAGGCAATAGTAATTGGTTATGATTAGAAAGGTATTACATGTGGGATTATATGCTTAATGAAAGTTATATATATCTCAATATAAGATTCACTTAACAAGAAAAATAATAAAATTGAGTTAAGGTTTTAACTAGTAGTAACCAATATAGCCCGAGATCTGCTACTTGGGAGGATGCAGAGACCTTATGATGAGATCATCCCTCACTATTGACCACCTCGGGAATATGTTTCCCGAAGGTTGGGTATATGTAATTCCACCTTTCAACTTAGACAACTAGAATTACTTAAGGCCTAATCATCTTTATTTTCTATTCACTGTGAAGCTATTAATGATATACTTGAAATTTTAAGACATATGAACCTATGTGAATGTCAATTCTATGAATGTTTAAAGTTATTTAAATTATGATGGATATTATGCAATCTATTTCTAACTTGAAAATTTTGACATTTAAAGTTGTTGGTACGTGTATATTGGATTGAGATTATGATTAAATGAATTTACATTATGATAATGCATGGATATGGATGGGTTTGTGTTATAGACTAATCTACAGGTCAATAGGCTATGAAATATCCAAAGAATAATGATGATTAAAGGTTGATGTCGTGAACATCGACCAGGAAACAGTATGGTATGAATTTTGTACGTGAAATTATATTGGTTCAAATGCATTGCTATGATAAGTGGACAAGTGCAGGTTTTTCAGGTGGAGAGACCACCTAAAACTGAATATACGATGACAAAATTCCTAGCAACATAGTGCCATTGTATGGTCCATGGTAGGGTGTTGACCCTAGTTCTATTAGGAGGGGTGGAGGCATTTCCCACCATGTATCCTCTGAAACCTGGAGTCATGGGAGGAAAGTGTTAGCTCACACTCCCCTAGACATGTGATGATGACTGTTAGTTGCCTGTTGGGGAAGCTTGGTCAAGAGAGTTGACACTTCCTCTTACGTGTTCTATTTGGAGCTAGGTCAATATAGTTGACACTACAAGATAGTCCAACAGAGGAAGGATAAGGATGGAAGATGGAAGTAAGTTAAGAGTGTGTGGGGATTTCGCCTTAAAGTAGAATTTATTGTTTTCCCTCTTTTTGAAAAGAAAATATGTATATATGTATATTTATGAATACTTAACTGAATTAAATTATCTAAATGAATGTTGTTTGTGATAAATGATTATAATTGAGGTATTTTGCGAACATTTTAAATGGTTTACTATCTTTTATGAAATGAATGGTCTTGTTGATTGGATTGGAAACATACAAGAATTACTATAGGTGTGATAATTATTGTCATTAGTGAATGTGTGAGTCATGTATGTGTTAGATACACATGTATTCCTTGCACATGTACACTAGTATGTATACATGTATTTTTTTTTAAACTGATGATGTTGTTTATTTGATGTGGATGTATGAATCATGTATCATTACCCTTGTATTGTAAATTACTCTAACTTCAGGACAAAGTTTCTTGAAGAGTGGGTGCATTTAAAAACCCAATTTATTTATTTAATTTTCATAGTTGTTAATTTAAATTTAATTAATTATTAAAATAAATAAGTCTTTTTATTATATTATTATTAAAAGGTAGGTGAAGTAATTAATGAAGGGATAAGTTTGTTGGGGAATTAATGAGGGGGATAAATTAGTTTGGGAATTGAATGAGAGGGGAGGATAACAAAGAGGGGATAGGATTTGGAGAGGGGTCTTTGTTTTGGGGAAAAATTGGGAGAAGGAAGAGGATGAAATTCTGAAAGATAGGAGGAAATTGGAAGAACATTTTGTTTTGTGGAGATTTTACAGGGCACTGCTGTTGTTGGGGAATTTGAGCTCGAGGGCCAGGAAACTGCAAGGATTCCTAAAGCTAGGGAGCCAAAGAGGTTGTTCCTAGTTGGCTGGGATGTTAATATTCAGTTGGGTAGTTTTGGCAACAACAAGTGAACCAAGGGCTAAATCAACCAACGTGCAGGTCGAAGTATGTGGTTTACTAGTTGGTTTGTTGTTATTATGTTGTAGCTATGATTATGTTGTAGATATGATTATGTTGTTTAGCAGTTATTGCAAATTATTTCAGTAGGGGATTAACAAATATTTATTTATTTCGAGGCCCTGTAATAGGAAGGCATTACAAAAACCCTTTCAGGAAATTGCTTGGTTTTTTACTAGGCTGATAGGCCAAGAAAGCAATGCCAATATTGCCTGAATGTTTCTTTATATTTTATAATATAAAGTTAAGTAGCAAGCTATTTTCGATTGGGGAAAATTGATTTCCATTGAAATATCCTCCCAATTGTCACAGTACAAAAAGGATAAGAAATTCTTCATGGCTTCTTATTTGGTGTTTGCGATAACATATTGCTATCAATCTCCAAAATTATCTATCTGTAAGAGGGTGAACTATGAACTTGATACAGTTACCTTCTGGTACCAAACATTGTGGAGACACAAGGATTCTTTACATTTTTATGAATTTTACAATGATTTTGTTTCAGTTTTTAAAGGATTATTGTTGGGTAAAGATACCCCCAGAATATCCAACCAGGAAAATAAATTATTGGATAAAAAGGAGACGTTATTGTTGGAAGATTGGTTGTTGTCATTGATGTCAACCCTAGCCATTGGCTCTTGGACCCCACAGTTGATCCAAGTAGATAGACATGAAGGAAATTACACAGGCACATACAAAACCCATGGATGGATAGTATAATTCATGCCTCTTCTGGTGGTATGTGGCGCATCATGTGGATCCTCGCGATTGAGGAGAAATGGATTTTTGAAGATGACAATGTGAATTGAAGAAGAAACTACATGTTGGACCTAATGTTAAACGGAAGTGACATAAAGGGTATAAATACATCTCATTATACATTCATTTTTTAACACACACAAGTTTGTTAATGAAAAAGGATATATAAGTCGCATTTCAGAGGAAATCTGAAGTAAAGAAGGTTGAATTTCAAGTGAGGATGAAGTCTTTTGGTGATGTGTTCTAAGGTATGTTATTTACAGGTCATCTTACCATTTTCTCTAGAATTTTTTTTCTAGAACGATTCAGATGGTGAAATTTGTATGCTATTGAGAAGACATATCTAGGTACCTGTGGTAAAAATTTCATCTCTTTATTCACTGTAATTTTGGAGATACACTCTGTGGAATATAGGGTTTTTGACTAGTCCTGAAGCTAGTCATAAACATGTGTTACGGGTAAAACAGTCATAACGTATTCATAGAGAATATAAATGAAGTGAGACCAATTGAATTGGAAATAGTATGGGCTTTAGTATCCTATGTACGAATTTCAGAATCTTATGTTAAATATTGAGCACGGGGCATGTCGTACAAGTTCGCTCTCCTGAATAAACCAGAATTGAATAAGGTCTACCATTTTCTCTATAACTCATTTTTTGGGAGGATTCAAAGAGTGAAACTTGCAGGATTTTCAGAGAATACATTGAGTTATATTATCTATAGGATCAAATTATTCTAAGAAGTGAAGAATTGCATAAGTTGAAGAAGTCTCAGGAAACATTATCAGGTTCTATGTGATGGTTGGTTTATGGTGATAATTTAATGTAAAGTTTTATTCTCTCTCATATAATATTGGGTGGAAGGAAGGGGAAAGGATGGAGAGGTCAACCCTCTCTTGATATTGGAGGATTGTATCTTCCTTTTGGAGGTTTATCCCTTCCTTTATATTTGGAAGATGTAGCTACCTTTGGAAGTCATTACTTCCCTTGAACAATAACTATTGGTTATTTATCATATATTGTGCATGGTGTATTGTGGTGTATTGGTGTAACACTTATACTATTTTTCATTACTCATTGGACATAATTGAATATATAATCTGGTTGAAGTATAAGTTGTTTTTTTAAAATTGTACTTGATACTTATTCACCCCCCTCTTAGTATCATCAATTGGTATCAGACTCGGTTTCCTTCAGAACAATTTAACCACTGGAAGGAAAATACTAAGCAGAGATGGATGACCATGAGCACATTCCAAATGGGATTCACTGATTTTATGGAAGCAATTATGCATACTGGAGTGATAGAGTGAAAACTTACCTAACATATTTGGGAGTAGACAGTTGGTACCCAGTTGTAAATGGCTATGTAATCCCAAATAATTCTCCAATCGATGAAAATGAGAAGAAGCTTATGAGTTGTGATTCAAAAGCCAGAAATGTTATTCTAGGAGCATTGACACCAACCATTGCCTACAAAGTGATGGGATGCAAAACTGATAAAGAGGTATGGGACAAACTCAAGAGTATCTATGAAGGTGATCCAAAAGTGAAGCAGGTCAAGCTTCAACAACATAGAGTAGAATTTGAAAATTTCAAGATGGATGAAAAGGAAGATATTGCAACCTATTTTCTTAGAGTTGATGAAGTTGTTAATGCTATCAGAGGATTAGGTGAAGAGCTCATTGAATCCTTGGTTGTACAAAAAGTGTTGAGATCACTTCTCTTGAAGTATGATGCTAAGGTATCCACCATTAAAGAAACTAGGGAATTGACTAAAATGACAATGGATGAATTACATGGGTCTATTATAGCATATGAAATGAGAACAAGTACATAAAGTGACCATCCAAACAATGAAGAAACCTTTCAATCCATAAAGAAGACAAAATACAAGGATAACGACATTGATGAAGAAATAACAAATTTCATAAGAAGGTTCCAGAAGGGAACTAGAAGATACAAAGGTAAGTCTCCTCTCAAATGCTTTAATTGTGGTAGAATAGGACATATTGTTGAAAATTGCTACTATAAAAAGAGAAGTCTCAATAATAAAAAGAGCTTCTACTCCAAGGATGATGACATTTCCTCATATGAGAGTGATGAAGAAGATAATGATGGAGGAGAAGTCATCTTCATAACCCAAGAAACCCAGGATGATGATCACAAGAGTTCTAAAGAAGAAGAAATCATTTCTTAAGAAGATTTAGATGAAGAAACTGACCTTGATTCCTTTTGGGTATACAAAGACAACATAGAGAGTGAACAAGAAGATGAGAATATTGAAAAGTTTAAGCATGTTGAAACTGAAAATAACAATCTTAGAAACAAAAAACATAATACTAAAAGGTAAATTGAGTAGTTGTGAAGAATAGAATTATAGGTTTGAAAAGACCATTGGTAGATTGAAGGAACAATTAGAATATTATGAGAAATTGAAAGCAAAATTGGATCACTAAAAAGGGGAGCTACTATTGACAATAGAAAAGTTGAAGAAGTTTGAAAAAAGAACTGAAAAATTAGATGAGATCCTTAGCAATCAAAGATCTTGAAACGAAAAGAAAGGACTAGGATAAAATGACAGTTTGAAGACAACAAAACAAGAGAAGGAAGATGAAAATGATGAAACCAACACTCCAGAGAAAGTTGAACAAAAATATAGAAGACTAGAATTTAGAAGGAATGAGACATCAGGAAGATCCTCTCCCATCAGGTATTAAAGAAATCATTATGAAGGAAACAACAGAAGAATAGATCGTGAACCCAGATAGACCACACCACAAATAATATCAATTACCCCTAGGTATCAAAATTTCTTTCTTGGACATTGTTATACTTGTGGAAATTTTTGACACAAGGCAATTAATTGTAGAATCAATGAAAGGAATAAATACGCAAGCTACATGAATGGTGCAAATAGTAGATATGGAAATGTTCATAGACTTGTCAACATAAATTATAATCCATTTGAACCATTAATGGATCAAAATATTGTATGCTACAAGTGCAATAATCTTGGTCACAAAGCACGATATTGCAGAGAGATGAAGGAAGATAATCCTATGCCAAATGTCCTTATACCAACTACAATATGGAAAAGGAAAGAAATTCCACACAATGAAAATTGTCGAATAGCATTGGTCGCTAAAGAATGCAAAGAAGAAGATGAATGGTTCATAGACAGTGGGTGCTCATCTCATATGTCCAGAGATCAAAGAAAATTTGTAAGCTTGAAGAAAAAGGATGGAAATTTTGCATTTGGCGATGAATCATCTCCCAAAATAATTGGAAAAGGAACTGTAAAGATTGGAAGTGAAAATGTAAAAGAAGGAAAAGTCCTATTGGTTGAAGATCTGAAGCATAATATTCTCACTGCCAGCAAAATATGTGATCAAGGATACACTATTATGTTTGACTCCCAAAAATGTAAAATCAGAGAAAAGAACTCAAGAAGATTGGTTGCATTTGCAACAAGAAGACCGAATAACATATACATCCTAGACATGAATAAGAGAGAGAATACAAAAGCCACACAAAAGGATTCCCAGGAAGAAAAAGTGCCAAAGAACAAAAATAAGGATGAAGCATTATTGAGTGCCACATGTTCAGGCATAGCAAACCCAAAGAAGAAGGTCACCTTATGCCATTGAAATCAGGGGGAGAAACCCCACCCTTTTCCATTGATGTCAAAGGGGGAGAGAAATTGAGAGCATGAGTGTTGCCATCAATGGCAAAGGGGGAGATTGTTGGAATATTGGTTGTTGTCATTGATGTCAACCCTAACCATTGGCTCTTCGACCCCACAGTTGATTGAAGTAGATAGACATGAAGGAAATCATATATGCAGATACAACACCCATGGATGGATAGTATAAGTCATTCCACTTTCGGTGGTATGTGGCACGTCACGTGGATTCTCACGATTGAGTAGAAATGAATTTTTGAAGATGACAATGTAAATTGAAGAAGAAACTACACGTCGTCCTTAATGTTAAAAGGAAGTGAAATAAAGGGTATAAATACATCTCATTATACATTCGTTTTTTAACACACGCAAGTTTGTTAATGAACAAGGAGATATAAGTCGAATTTCATAGGAAATCTGAAGTAAAGAAGGTCGCATTTCAAGGTAGGATGAAGACTTTTGGTGATGTGTTCTAAGGTATGTTATTTACAGGTCATCTTACCATTTTCAATATAACATTTTTTCTAGAACGATTCAGATGGTGAAATTTATATGCTATTGAGAAGACACATCTAGGTATCTGTGGTAAAAAATCCAGCTCTTTATTCGCTATAATTTTGGAGATACACTCTGTGGTGTTGGATTACTTAGAGGGGGGGTGAATTAGTAGATAGACATGAAGTAGATATACATGAAGGAAATTACACATACAGATACAAAACCCATGGATGGATAGTATAAGTCATGCCACTTCTGGTGGTATGTGGCAGGTCACATGGATCCTCACGATTGAAGAGAAATGAATTTTTGAAGATGACAATGTGAATTGAAGAAGAAACTACATGTCGACCCTAATGTTAAAAGGAAGTGACATAAAGGGTATAAATACATATCATTATACATTCATTTTTTAACACACACAAGTTTGTTAATGAACAAGGAGATATAAGTCGAATTTCAGAGGAAATTTGAAGTAAAGAAGGCCAAATTTCAAGGGAGGATGAAGTCTTTTGGTGATGTGTTCGAAGGTATGTTATTTACAGGTCATCTTACCATTTTCGCTATAAATTTGTTTCTAGAAAGATTTAGATGGTGAAATTTGTATGCTATTGAGAAGACATATCTAGGTACCTGTGGTAAAAATTTCATCTCTTTATTCGCTATAATTTTGGAGATACACTATGTGGAAGATAGGGTTTTTGACTAGTCCTGAAGCTATTCATAAACAGGTGTTCCGGGTAAAAAAGTCATAACATCTTGATAAAGGATCCAAATGAAGTGAGACCAATTGCATTGGCAATAGTACGGGCTATAGTATCCTGTGTACTAATTTCAGAATCTTATGTTAAATATTGAGCACGAGGCATGTTGTACAAGTTATCTCTCCTGAATAAACTAGAATTGAATAAGGTCTACCATTTTCTCTATAACTCCTTTTTGGGAGGATTCAAGGAGTGAAACTTCGAGGAGTTTCATAGAATACATCAAGTTATATTATCTACAGGATCATAGTATTCTAAGAAGTGAAGAATTGGAGAAGTTGAAGAAGTATCAGGAAGCATTATCAAGTTCTATGCGATGGTTGGTTGATGGTGATAATTTGATGTAAATTTTTATTATCTCTCATATATTCTTGGGTGTAAGGAAGGGGCAAGGATGGAGAGGTAAACCCTATCTTGATATTGGAGTATTGTATCTTCATTTTGTAGGTTTATCCCTCCCTTTATATTTGGAAGTTGTAGCTACCTTTGGAAGTCATTACTTACCTTGAACAATAACTATTGGTTATTACTCATATATTGTGCATGGTGAATTGTGGTGTATTGGTGTAACTCTTCTAATATTGTTCATTTCTCATTGGAGATAATTGAATATATAATATGGTTGAAGTATAATTTGAAATTTTTTAAAATTGTACGTGATATTAATTCAACCCCCTCTCAGTATCATCAGTTAGAGAAGATGGAGAATCACAATGTTATCAGGATTTTTGGCTCCAAGGAAAATCTCTCCTTTCTTCCATGCCATGTATCTGATAAAATGTTTATCTCAAAAGTAGCAAGGCAGTATAATTTTTGGTTGCACTTTTTGCATGAGAAACAGAAAAATCAATTCATGCCATTGCCTTGGAAAATTGGAGACTTTATATTCAGGAATATAAACAAAATTGATGAATTTGTGAACCACTTCCACAATGTGAATCTGAAATATGCTGAAAAATATAAAGGGTTTTTACCCTAACGGAATTTTCGTGGAACATATGATGGCAATAGGATTCAAAAATTCATTTATTCATATTGTTCTGAGTGAAGAAAAATATATCAGTTTAGGTGCTCCTACTCACACTGTCGGTGACTTGGAAAAAATACTTAGTACTAATGAGTTTTATAAGTAGAAAGGAAAGGGTCCCAGCGATAAGAGTGACCAGTCCTCAACTGTTACTCCTAAAAATACCACATCTCGAAGAAATGATCCAAATATCCACCCATCTAGAAAAGTTACGAACAATAGTTCAAGCGGCGGAGGAGAAAAGAACCCCCCTCTTGGAAAAATTGAGAGCTCGCACAAGCTTCCTCTAAGGAAAAAGAGGAAAAATGTCGTGCAAGAGGAAGAAGACCTGTGCATAGAGAGCGACTTCAATAAATTATCCCTTGAAGATATGGAGCTCCAAGTGGATATTGAGAAAATGTTTCCCAATATTGATAAGACGGGAAATAGGGCCCATTAGAATTCATCATTGGAAATATTGAGAATGAGACCTTCAATGAAGAAGAGTCATTTTCTTTTCAGAGCGTTGTCTTTGATAGGGAATCCAAGAAATTGATTATTGAAAAAGGTGATGTGAAGAATAATATAGAGAATTCTTGTTCATAGGTTGACTTAAGAGATATGCGACCTTCCCATATTTCTAAAATTCACAGAGCAACCGGGGATGCTCTGGATGACTCCATTGGTGGTATTGAAGCGAAAAACATGAAATTGAAAGAAAGGATCAAGGAACTAGAATATGACTTAATGCCTCTTCCACTTCTTTCCATTCCTTTGATAGTAGTCAAAACCACCACACCCGTCGGTAAATTGAAAGGATATTCAAGCTTACTTACATCAACCAAAATCTATCTATAAAGAAACATTAAGAAAAGAATGGCATTAACAACAGAGGCATGGGAACTTTTGAAGCAAAATGCTTCTTTTGGATTGAGGGCGCAGTTCTTCCATGAGTATTTGCAATATGACCTGAAGAATGAAGAAGGTTTTTACCTTGATGGTGTACTACCCTTAGGAAACAAGGTTTCCAACATGATAGAACTAAGGAGAAGAGAGGAGGATATGCCCTCTCCCAGTCGGATAAAACAGTTGAACGCGTGCTGGAAAGAAAAGATAAAAAACTTGAATAATATTGTTCAAGCGTGCAATCAAGATATATCAAAGAGGGAATAATTATTCAAGAGGTTTAAAGAGGTAGACCTAGATAGAAGCACTAACGAAGTACAGTACCCCAAATTAATCCTCAACTCGTTGTTCCTAACAAAGAAACAATTTGACGAACAAGTTGATATTTTTAAAGGGTTGTCAGTTGAAAAGTTCTATGGTATACTTGAATATGATGAGGATGGCATAGAAAATTGGCTAGTGGACTACTCCATGAAAAATAAGGACATTGAATAAGCATTGCACATCGTTTCAATTGATCTATGAGACTTGGAGGGAAAGTTGTTCAACATCAAAATCCGACATGAGATCAACGTGACACCAATGAAAAATTATATTGAAGAATGGTTTAAGAAAACGATCGACAAATTGACCACCGAGGGGAAATAAATAGTTGAGACGGTTCCTATAACCATTAATGAAGACAATAAAAGGACACCATCAAGAAAGTGAAAACATTGATATAGCATCATAGTAAGTTTATACTGATCACATCTTTCTTTCTTTATCAGTTCCTTCATCCATTTACTCCACTTATTTGAATAGAAAGGTTTAACCGAAGTCTGATAACTTCTCTTTTCTTCTTTCTAGGTCTTGTTGTTCTTTTACCGCCCATCATCCTCCTTCTACAAGATCATTTCTTTTGTATTTTTTATTTATGGTCCATGGGATCCCCAATCCCAGTCTTTAAGACAAACACAATTTCAAAGAATATGTAACAAACTATATATTTTTTAGAAATTCCAAGAGAGCTATTTCAAGATCGGTTTGGATTGTGCTTTGTAACTCTAAGTTTTGAGTATAAAGTATTTGAGATTGGTATGTAATTATCTTTATTTGAGTTTCTCATGTTTCCACTCTGTTAAAGTTCTCTTATGCATGCAAATCATCTTCTTTTTATTTTTATGTGATCAAAAATATTTATTTTAAACTATGATGGATGTGAGGAAATTTTGCTTATTTTATTTAAATGTGTGAATGCGCTCAGTTCCTCGCCCTTTCTCATGAGCTTTATTTAAAAATAAAACAAAACATTTTCCTTTTGTTTTTCTTTCAATCTTTATATTTCTTTGATTACCACGACGAACATCTGCAAAGTCTTGTTGGTTGTGAAGACTGATTATCTTCCTAATTCAGAGGTCTTTGTTTTCAGTCGTGTTTATACCCCATGAAGAATTTACACCTTAGAATATTGTACACCCCTCCTAATATAGGTGGATATCGCTGGCCACCCACCTATTCCATAGGCTTGAAAAACAATTTTCCACCTTGGAAGGATTTCAACATTTTTTCGGGTTCCAAACTTCTGGGGCCATTTTAAGGCCTTAAACGACATTTTTGGGGGATTTGGGGCCCACGTGATTGCTAGAGGCATTGACCTGGGTCAGTCAAAAATATTTCTTCTTGGTTAGACCTTTCCAAAGGTCTATCGTGTGCCTAAAACAAAGATCGTATGCAAATGTTACGACCCCAGGAAGTTGATGTACTAACTTACCCAAACGAGGTCCATGTGACTTTTGGCGCTTCATCTCCTAGGGTTAGGTTTTTGGATGTCTATGATTTTTGACATTCCTGTTTATTGTAAAAAGGCCTTCAGAGCCTCATTGTAATCATATTCTTGTGAATTAGCACGACCATCACATCTCTTCTCATAGATAAGCCGCCACCAGTCCAACAATATTTTTTTCCACTGCGTTTTACAGTTTCAACTTATTTCCTTATTGAATAGAAAACCAATTTTAATGTATCTTTGTTATTCTATGTTAAGCATCTTTTAATAATCTGTATTCATTTTGTTCTGCTCGTAAAATCTAGATCACCTCCACGCAGGGAAGTGCAAGGGGGCTTGCCCCTCTTGTGGGTTCTGGGGGAAAGCGGGCCCTAAGAAGGGGTTCGGGGGGGAGCCCTGAAGAAAAAAATTCCTTGAAAATGTATATTGTAATTTCATTTTAAATATGGACTGTTCATTATAAGGTCACAAATCTGACGGTAGAAGTTATGTTAGGGTTTTTTTCCCCAGAAGGAAACCCTATTTTATGAGGGAAATGTATTGCGGTTATGGATTATTATGAACATTGTATTCTGAGTGAGGAGATTGTGAGATAAAGAAGAGGAAGTTACAACGGGTGTGTTGTAGGTTGTATCCCTTCATTTGTTGGATAATAATAAAGGAAGGACCTGACAATTTCTTTGGTGGATGTAGCCCACACTGGGTGAACCATGTATATATGTGTCTCTATTGTATTGTGTATTATTGGGCCCGAGATATGATCAATTTTATGATAGTTATTAGACACTTTTGACGAATGTACATATATGTTTTTCATGTTTTGGAGAAGCGTTTTGAATAATTTTGTGCTAAAACGGTATGATCTACACCAGGTATGTATGATTCATGTTTGATGTCAATATTGAGTATAATTCATCACATTTTATGTTCCCAAAGATCTAATTCACGTTTTTTTTGGTGTTACAGGGCAAAAACACATCACGTTTCTGCTTCCGGCACTCAGTCCGACACTCCTTCCAGTATTCGATATGGTACCCCGTCCGACACTTCGTCCAACACTACGTCTTGCACAAAAATGGTGGGCGATTTGGTGGTTATGGTATTGGCAGCCAATGGTGGGAGAATCAAGAAGATGGGTTTTTCTCGTGCTTGCCCTCTATGTCTACTGAACTCTTGACAACTCAGTTTAAGTTGTTAAGCAGGGCGATTATTGGTTCGCTCTATTTCGACAGTTAGGGCACCATTAATGTAATTTGCCAAATTTAGAAGTGGTTCGACCGTCCTGTGGTCGACCACTTGGTCTGTAAAAATTATAAATACCACCGTGGTGGTCAGATAGAAGTTAAGTAGTCGAAGTATCAGTGTAATAGAGAAGAACTCGATTTTACTCTGTTTTGTCATTTTTCATTGCCAGATTATATAAAAACTGTGTTTTTGAGTTTTCATGGTGAAATCGAATTGTTGAGTTCGTGGTGTGATTTTAGGAAGTGACCACGACTTGCTGGGGGGGGCACCAACAGTCTGGTAACTTTTCTTTAAGTTGTTTATGCATTTTATAGTTTAGTTGTCTTGTTTTATTTCCTGTACATGTATTATTAATCTGTTAATTAATTTGTTGTTGTAGTTTAATTGTCTTAACGTTTTTTTGCAGGTTAGTATGAAGGCTTGTGTTAGCATGCGTTGATCTTGTAGTTAGAAACGAATTTGCAAATTCATAGACTAACCCCGTGTGTAATTAGATGTTAGATTGTGTTTTATTTATGATTTTAGAATTAAATTTAAAATAGAGTAGAACATAGTTTTAATTTGAGTTTTCTTTAACAAGGATTTGATGGATGGATATGATTAATTTCAGTTTTTAATTATAGATTGCTTATTTCATTTTTATGTAGATCTTGCTTAATTAGTTGTTGGTTAATGTATTTGGTATTTTACTTTTTAATGTCATGTTTTAATTTATGTTCTTAAGCATTTTCCTTATTGCAGTTTGAATTGTTAGAATAGATATAACATAGTTTTATTTTATGCACTTCCTTTCCTAGAATTAGATTGCAATTATAATTCTTAGTTAATGATTGAATTTAATTATGAAGTTTGTTTACATAGCATAGAAGTACAATTACAATCTCGTTATATTGTTGATGGTTAATAATTCCATGAATATGCAGGGTAATTAACATTGTCTCTGTAATGGCTAAATTCTCATTGGATTGTTTAATCCATACCTTTCACTTTGCTATTGAGAACAATGTTGAGCTTATACCGCTTGAATTTTCCTTTGTTGTCAAGTGCCATCGAGATATTATCAGACACCGGAGACATTCACACAACCACCAACACTATATTTGAGTTGTCATAGGTTAAAATATAGTTTCATGTTTTCATAGATCAGAAAATATAGTTTCCTACTTTTGTAGATCAGAAGATATAGTTTCTTGCTTTTGTAGATAGTTTTATTGCTATTGTAGGGTAGATAGTCTTTTTCTTTGATAGGTTAAAAAGTAGTTTGTTTATCATAGATTAAAAGTTAGTTGATAATCTTCTTGATTTCAATTAAATAGATTTCCTTTTCTGAATTAGAAATAGTTTTGAAGTTTGAATTAAGAATATAATTCACTTTCCTCTTAGGTTAGATAGTTGTTCAATGAGAAGTTTTAACTAGACTACTTGCAGTAGAAGTTATCTTAGAGTAGTTAGCTATTTACTTGCTTTAATAGGTTAGCTAGTTGTCTTGCTTACTTGCTTTAATAGGTTACTTGCTTGCTTGTCCATTCTTGCTTTTATAGTGTAGTTGCTCGTTTATTTACTTGTTTTCATAAGGTAGTTTCTCATTGAATTTAGGTAGGCAAGTTAAGTAGTTTGCTTTTGTCATTTTCTTATCGTTATGCTTAATAGTTGTTTTTGTTTATTGTTATGAACTAGTTTTCTTTACATAGGGTTTTTACTTTCTTTCTTAGAACCATCCATCGATCCTTGGCCCAAAAGTACTTAGGTTATATAGTTTCAAGTTGCTTAGTAGGTTTTTCTCATTATATAGATTTGCTTGAATAGATTATCCTTAGATAACTACCTTCCCTAGTTAGACTATACTACTACCAACCCTTCTACCTTTGGCATATATTTTTCTATAACTCTAAGTTTACTTACCCCGGGTTGACAATTTAATTGAGGGTTTTTAGTGTTTTTTTAGTGCATATAGAACACCCATTATTTTTTCCGCCGTTGTCGGGGAGTTGTCTCAAGGTAAGTAGTAGTTAGGAAATAGATCATTCCTAGACCTTAGCATTAGATTGGTGGTGGGGGAACTTTAAGATGAGAGATAAGAACCTGTGGATCTGAGGCTCCCCCAAACCCAATGGTAGTTTTTCTTTTTCTTTTTGTTTACTTTCATGAATAGACCTAGAAACCAAATGGTATTTTTTTCTTTTGTTTTTTATTTCATTCATGAATAGACCTAGAGATCCAAAAGGTAGATACATTAAATCTAGATCAGACCTTTCAACCAAGGTTCCTTCCGACCTTTTTGGGGGAAGGGATGTTCCACTTATAAAATCCGCAGATCAATACCAAAAAACAGGAGCTAGGTCAACTCAAAGAGCTAAAATAGTCTCTGAAGAGACTAACACAGGGAGCATTATAGAATAAGAAATTGAAGCATCAATCATATTGGGATAGGAGGCAAGACCACTCGAGCCTTCCGCAGAACCAAACAATACAACCTTTTCTTTTACACCACCACCAGGAGATCCTAATTTTTAAGACATAATAGACCTTGAACAGGTGAATCTTTTGTTTGGTAGTTCAACCAATGTAATTATCTCTCAAACTGACATAAAAACTTTGGCACCAATAGTTTCAACCACTCGAGTAGAGTCCCAAATATCCAATCAGTAGGAAGACCTTTCCATCAAAGGGAAACCTTGTTCTCTTCAAAGATAAAACCACTTAGGTACTCTCTTTTTGGAAACCAAGCCAATATGGATGATCAGGAGGACCATAACAATGCAAGACACCGGGAGGAAGAATAAACTTGAAACCAAACCGAAACTACCTTCGGGTTTCTGATTTTGGACACCACTCCAAATGTCAACATGAAGAATATTCCTCTCTCAGCACTGCCTACCTTTTATGGTAAAAAAAATGAAGATCTAGACACCTTTCTATTTGAATTTGACATCTTGTGTAGGAGCTACAACTACGTGCAAGATTCCCATAAATTAAAACTCTTTTCTTCCACCCTCAAAGACTCTGCACTAAGATGGTTCATGGGGTTGGGAGAATCCAGTATTAGGTCTTGGGAAGCCATGAAAGACATATTTATTAAGAAGTACCAAGACTACTGCAAGACCAAAGAGTCTCGTAATGACATCTTTAAAATACAATAGTTAGAAGATGAGACCCTTGAAGATTATATGGAAAGATTTGGTTATATCTCCCAGAAGTCAAAATACCATGACCTCCCAGAGGATGCAATTAGGGCTATTTTCCTTAAGGGAAATTCAGAAGAATATATAGAGATGCTTAACCTGATGGCATCATGTGACATCTCCCATAAAACATTTTGTGAAATATGTGAAATGTGTATAAATTACTCAAGGATTAGAGCCAAAATAGGAAAGAATGTTCAGGACCCTTACAATAGAAGCTTAAAACCAATTAGTTCAGGTGGTATCACGAGAGCAGAGATAGGGAACCTTTTAGAAAACTTCAAGATAGATATCTTAAGAACAATAGGTTCCTAGTTGGATACCCTTAAAATAAAAAAGAAAAAGGAGGAGGAAAATGCAACAATGAGCATATATTGACCAAGATGAAGGAGAAAACATTCCTCAAGGGAATGCCCATTAGATAACATTTCAATTTGTGGCTTTTTGTACAGAAGACCATGTGACTGAAAAATGTCCATCATTGCCTGGTTTATTAGCCATATATAGGACTGGAGATCCTGGGGAGTCTTCTTATGCACCTAGGGGGCCATGGCAGCCTAGGAACCAACCCACATACTTGGATCTACAATCTCAAGTTCCACCCTATTATCAACAACAACAACAGTGGAACTCACCAGTTTGAAAAAACGAGTCTACTCAGTACCAACGTCCTTGGTTTCAGGAGGACATAACCAAGGAAACCCTCAAGCTCCACCCATCCCTATGTCCAACCATCCTTATCCTCAGTTGCCACCAAACACTCCGCAACTTCTACCAAGTTTTGTTCCACCACCTTTACCTCCTATTCCACAACAACATCTACTACAATATCAAAATGCAAGCTCCCCAAGACCAACACTATCACTAGAACAACCAGTGTCGAATCCCAATAATAATCCCCCTCAACCTCTTCACAATGTTGAGATGCAGGCCTTCTCGACATATGTTATTACTCTTGTTCCATTACAGGAGATTCAACTAATATCGGGAAAAGTTCTGGAGAGGCGGAGACCTTCAATAGTCATCCATGAAGAAGAATAAGAAGAAACCACCAAACAACCCACGGATGACACTAGGTGGGAAGATGGTATTATCCCGAAGAATCAAGAACCCAAGCTTCCCCAAAATGAGCCTTCACAAAATATGAAGGTCCCTCCTTATCCAGACTGATTGGTAATCGAGAAACCTACCACCTGACCAGAATTTGACATCTTGAATAAATTGAATAATATTTGTGTCAAGATTCCCCTACTTCAAGAAATTAAAGACATTCCAATATACAGTAAGGTAGTCAAATAATTGTGTATTAAGAAGCCAGGTAGGAAGCAAAAGGACCCTACTACAGTACATTTGGTAGGAGGACTTTCCGAGTACATATCAGAGCAACCAAAGCTAGAAAAATATGGGAACCCAGGGAACCCCGTAGTGACCATAACCATTAATGAGGTCTCCATTGGAAACACTCTCATAGACCTAGGGGTAGCCATCAATGTTATGACTTCTACTACCTTGGAACAATTACAACTACAACCTCTTCTTCGGCCTACCCCAACCATTTTTGGAATTAGCAGATAGGCTCCCAGAAGCTTTGCGGGCATACCAGACCACCTGGAGGAATACCACTGGGCATACCCCTTATGAGCTAGTGTACAGGAAACAAGTACTTTTACCAATAGAATTCCAAGTAAGGACCTTCCGTATTGCCGCAGAATTAGGATTGAACCTGGATGAGGCGCAAAAGCAACGAGCCCTACAATTGAATGAGTTGGATGAAATCAGGCAAGATGCCATCCAACGGACAATATTAGTCCAAAACCAGAGGAGCAAGTGGCATGACAAGTTTATTAAGAAGAAACACTTCCAACCTGGTGATTGGGATCTTTTGTTTGATTCCCGATTCAATACCTTCAAAGGAAAAATCACCACTCGGTGGTTGGGCCCTTACGAGGTAGACATTGTATATGACAATGGAGCTGTAAAAATTAAAACAATTGACGATGGACAAGTCTCCTTTGCGGTAAATGGACACTGACTTAAATTTGATCATAAACCCATTTCCAGAGAGGATTTTCTACAGGTCATGTCAGCTGACAAGACATTGGCCTTAGTAGATGGGGAATTTCCCCCTTGTTCTTGAAAAGTTTTCTAAATTTCCTACTGTATATATGTAAATAGTTTTTGAATTTTGTTAATAAGACAATTCTAGAGATTTCTATAAGTATTTATTTCACCAGGAATACACAGTTTCAAGGATATTTCTTCAAAACATTACTACACTTGAATTTTGTGTATGCTAAAGCATCAAATGAATATTGACTTACTGTAATTAGCCATATTTTTGAAAAAAATCTCATTCTTTTAAGGCATTCTAAATCAGTTGCTCTTAAAACTCTTCACCACTATATAAGGAAGTGATACCATAACTATCAAGCCTATAGGTCTCTCGTACAGTTTTTCCAAGAAACCTAAGTAAGTGAGTCAAGTGTCTTTATCAAAGAGTAACAAGGAGGTATAATTAGTGGTTAGTCATGGAAACATCACAATAAATACAAAATAAAGTGAGTTGAGCCTAGGGATAGATTTCTGTTCTTTCTCAATGGTAACATCCACTACATGCTAAATAGCTTGATTATATCATATCTTTAGATAGGCCACATCCGCTTAAGTACCCCTTACATTGGGACAATCACTAATAATATAAAGGAAAGTCATCCCCTAACATAAATACCATCGCAGTGAAAAAAAGAAGAGAAAAAAGTTTTTTTCAGAGCTATTCCCCCATCTTCTTGCATAAAGCAATATTATATTAAAATATTAAAAGATGGAGGGCCAGTCTCTGAGGGTGTAAGAGGCTAACCTGCCAGGATATTGAACAGGTCTTTTGGTAGTGGGTACCGTCCTGTGGTATTACTAGGTAAACCCACCAGAGTACTGAACAGGATTGTTGGCAGCAGGGCATTCTACCTAGAAAGGATGATAATCTGACAAAAATAAATAATAAATTTAAACTTGTCATGATGTACGTCATTATTTGCAAACAAATCTGACATGAAGTATGTGTGGTTAAGATAAGGTTAATGAACTCCATCAACTTGCCATTGGGAAATAACTCTAAGACTATCTTGAAACTCTCTTGCCTACCTTTTCTTATCTATATATAGGATCTCTTATCCTATAGGTGGGGCCATCTTCTAACTGTCTCGTCAGACCAATCTGTGAAACTTTATCTTTACACTTGACATACTATAAATCTTCGGTTATTGGGGATACTGACTGGTTTCCTATACTTTTGATTGTGAGGTGTCACAATACTTAGGTGTGGGGGAGGGGTTCATGAGCTGACAAATGATCATTGCCTAAGAGAAATAAATATTTGCAAGAGTTTTTGTATTATTTCCATGATACAGGTTATTACATTAATAGTCATTTTATTTTTGAAGTGCTAAACTCGCGTGTGCTATAAATTACTGAACATGTACTTAGACCACTCTTTATGGATTTATCTTTCATTACAAGTTGTACATTGTAGGTTTGAAAATACATGTTTTATGATTTCTATAACATGTTCATTGTAGGTTTGACAATATATGTCATATGCAAGAAGATTGAGTGAGCATGATGGTAAAATCAACAACAATGGAGCATTCTGCCACTGGTCATTAACCGTTGTGATTGTCAAAAACTTGCAGGCTATCCATTACAAAAGGTGAAAATTTATTTAACACAGAAGTACCGAATGAAGTACCGTATGAGGTGCCATATGAAATTTCGTATGAGGTGCCGAACGAAGTACCATATGAATTACACACCAGTAATTGTCCTTGATTCTAGGTAACTAGAACTCAATTACATTCAATTGAATTGGTTGCAGGAAATGGATTGAAGATGATTTATATGTTCATGATCAAATGTCTAAGTCAAAAGAATTGGACATTGATCTAATTGTGCATCATTACATTGCCCCCAAAAACGAGCCTCCGAATTCGAAATTCCCCATGCATTTCAGCTCGTGTGCACATGTGTGTAACCTACTCCACTATAGGCACATTCAAAATCGGGTTGGGAACTCTATTATCTCAATTCACCCTTGTCATTTTCTCTGCCCTGCGTTAACAAATCACGCCCGTGCCCAATTCATGCCACCTCTTGGCTCGATCATGCCCTTGCCTCGTGAATTTCTCCTTTTCCACAATGCCTAGGAGATACGAACCCTCTTCCTATGCGGATCTTTTTTCCATTCCCAAATTTGAACAGTGCAGAGAGGTGTTTTTACGCGTAGGCTGGGGGCCATTTTTGTCTAACTTGCAGGGCCACGATGAAGGCCTCTCCATGCAATTTTCCCTCGGTTTCAATGTGAAGACAACACGTGTGGGGTATCTTTCCTTTGAAGTCTCAGAAGAGTCCATTGTTGCAGCTACAAATCTCCCAAGAATGGGATATAGATGGTTCAAAAACTACCAACTGTCGTGCTCAAGTTATAACAGGGTTTTTAAGCACGAATTCGAGAACATTTCAAGAGCAAAAGGATATTCTAGGGAGTGGATAAAGGTGGAATTTATTAACCCTCTCATCGTCATCACGAGGTTGATTACATGTGAAGGTAGATACTCCACTTTCAAAGCTTGTCATTTCAGATTGCTGGCTCATTTTCTGTTCAACAAACCTTTGAACTTCCCCTTCTATTTTCTAAAAATCTTGGAGAAGATGTCCTCTCAAGTGAGGAAGAATGTGACTAACACCCACAATAGTCTCTTTCACCATGGCTTGATCAAACTCCTTGTCCTAGCTGAACTAGAGAAATAGGGGCAAACTTGGGATGCCTTTATCTATCAATTTGCAAACCCTCACTTGACAATTAGGACCTGCAAAAAACCACTTAGCCTAAAAACTATCTATCCATCCAAGCCTCACTCTCCAAGAACTCCAAACCCCCTTGCACACACCCTCTCTTTGCCGATGTTATCACTCCAAGAAACTCCTTAGGGTTGTAGGCTAAGAATGCTTGGTAACTTAAGAAATTTAATAATCAAAGTATGTGTGGAACAATGGGATGACTGAGAAGGCTAAGAAAAGGACAACTTGTTATGCATCTAAATAAACCAGTTCTTTGAGAAACTAGATATCAGTTATAGTAGATAAAAAGGTGTGAAGAATACCATTCAAGATAACCAAGTACAAGAGATGTAGGGTCATACAAGACAGTAAAGAAACATCTAATTCATATTCATGAGCTATACCAGAAGATAACAGTTATGAATAACTAAGCTGAACATAATTAAATAACAGAGTATTGGAGTATATGAAAACATAATATATAATAACCAAAGAAGATTGTAATTCATATGACATAACAGAGTCAAAGTACATGGCCAAAAAGTCTCCAGAATTGAACCTCTAGTGCTCTAAATGTCTTTGGCTTTATAGCCTTACAAGATGAAATCTAGATCCTTGAAAGATGGATCAGATTTACTAAAAATAGTCAAATCAAAACAAATACAACAAGTGTAGGATGAGATCCTATAAAAATGGATCTAGAATACTAAAAATGGAAAATCAAAACAAAATAGGAA
>ML795090.1:128294-140222 GCA_009831015.1 Picea engelmannii
TTGTTATCACTCCAAGAAACTCCTTAGGGTTGTAGGCTAAGAATGCTTGGTAACTTAAGAAATTTAATAATCAAAGTATGTGTGGAACAATGGGATGACTGAGAAGGCTAAGAAAAGGACAACTTGTTATGCATCTAAATAAATTAGTGCTTTGAGAAACCAGATATCAGTTACAGTAGATAAAAAGGTGTGAAGAATACCATTCAAGATAACCAAGTACAAGAGATGTAGGGTCATACAAGATAGTAACGAAACATCTAATTCATATTCATGAGAAATACTAGAAGATAACAGTTCTGAATAACTAAGCTGAACAGAATTAAATAACAGAGTAGTGGAGTATATGAAAACACTGATATATAATAACCAAAGAAGACTGTGATTCATATGACATAACAGAGTCAAAGTACATGGCCAAAAAGCCTCCAGAATTGAACCTCTAGTGCTCTAAATGTCTTTGGCTTTATAGCCTTACAAGATGAAATCTAGATCCTTGAAAGATGGATCAGATTTACTAAAAATAGTCAAATCAAAACAAATACAACAAATGTAGGATGAGATCCTATAAAAATGGATCTAGAATACTAAAAATGGAAAATCAAAACAAAATAGGAAAAGGTCCTATCTAATGATCTCTAAGAGTAGTAGATTTCTAATGAAGTGCAGTTTTAGCCTCCCAAGGCTGTTTGATTTGGTCCTCCAAAGATAAAATTCGAATTTGGTGAAGTGTGCAAAAACCCTGATTTTTTGCCTTTGAAAAAGATGCCAAATATAGTTGAAAAACCTATTTTTTGACTTTATCCCTCAAAACTAGCCTTTGAATCAGACTTGATAATTCAACACCTGTCCATTTGAAGTGGTTTCAAACCATTCAAACTCAAACAATCCCGATCTGGGAAAAAATTTGGTTATTCTGACCGTGACAGGCTTTCACCAGCTAATTTACCTGAAAATCCGCTCCTTAGCTGGTGAAAAGTGGAGCTTTCACCAGCTAACTAGCAAAATTCAAGACGAGTTAGCTGGTGAAAGCGCAGATTTTTTAAAAATCAAATTTCTAAGTCATGGAGAGTCTGTTTTACATGCTTGAATAGTCGATCGACATCTACAAATCCTAAGATTTCCAATTGTGCTTTCAAATCTGCATTTGGAGCTCGGGAAGCTAGTCAAATGTTACCTACAAGATTAGGCATCATTCTTTCAAAAATGCTGGTGCATTTTTAATCGCTAACAGTCGGAACAATACAAAAAGATTATTGATATCCCTACTTCCTCCTTGGGTAAAAAGACCAAGAGAAAAGACCAAAGGAAGCCTATTGTTAACCCCCCAATGCCTTCAATCTCTCTTGATCCCACACCTAAAAATCTCCAAGAAGTAATCCAATAAGACTTTCCCATCATTCCCACAAATAGGAGGGGAGCCAATCAATTTGGTAAATGACCCTTTTGAAAGAGTACCTGGAGCACAAGAACAAAACCTTATGAAAAACCCCTGCCTGCTTCGGATCCTATCCAAGTGTCCTTCAACCTTGAGATCCCTCACACGAGACTTAGGGAAGTTTCTGTGGATGGATTAGAACCATTAAGAAAGACAAAATCAGAACCTACCTCTCCTTACCAATCCCCCATCACTCCTACTTCACCCATGCCTACTCTAGATCCTAAAACTGATAGATTGTCCACATCCCTCAAAGGATCTAAGCTTCCCTCGAAGATCACTGATTTTTCCCCAGCCATTGAGAAGCTACAAAGCGAAAACCATCAACTTCTCCAACAGTTGGAAGAAAGGAAGACAATAGACACACACCTTCATCATGATAATGCAATCCTTCAAGCAAATGTTAACTCCCTTCAATAGTTGGTTGATGAGATGACCAAATCCAACCGCAGCCTCAGAACACAACTGAAGAAACACAAGAGGCACAAGGCAAAGTCTTCACAGCAAGAAGGAGAGGCTTCCAAAGCTAATCCTCCTCAGCAAGCCTAGTCACAAGGGGTAATTTATTTTTGTTTGCAGTGGGACCTGCAAAATCGTAAGTGTGGGGGTAATGTTGGGCCCAAGATATGATCAATTTTATGACAGTTATTAGACACTTTTGTTGAATGTAAAATGTGTTTTTCATGTTTTGGATAAGATTTTTGAATAATTTTGCGCTAAAACGGTATGATCTACACCATGTATGTATGATTCGTGTTTGATGTCAATATTGAGTATAATTCATCACGTTTTATGTTCCCAAAGATCTAATTCACGTTTCTTTTTGGTGTTACAGGGAAAAAACGCATCACATTTTTGCTTCCGGCACACAGTCTGACACTCCTTCCAGTGTTCGATCCTGCACCCAGTCCGACACTTCATCTAGCACTACGTCTTGCACAAAAACGATGGGCAATTTGGCGGTTATGGTATTAGCGGTCAGTGGTGGGCGAATCAGGAACATGGGTTTTTCTCATGTTTTCCCCCTTCAGCTATTGAACTCTTGACAACTCAGTTTAAGTTGTTAGGTAGGGCGATTATTGGTTCGCTCTATTTCGGCAATTAGGGCACCATTAATGTAATTTGCAAAATTTAGAAGTGGTTCGACCCTCCTGTGGTCGATCACTTGGTCTGAAAATATTATAAATATCACCGTGGTGGTCAGATAGATGTTAAGAAGTCGAAGTATCAATGTGATAGAGAAGAACTCGATTTTACTCTGTTTTGCCATTTTTCATTGCCAGATTATATAAAAACTGCATTTTTGAGTTTTCATGGTGAAATCGAATTGTTGAGTTCATGGTGTGCTTTTAGGAAGTGACCATGACTTGTTGGGGGGCCCACCAATAGTCTTGTAATTGTTTTTTAAGTTGTTTATGCATTTTATAGTTTAGTTGTCTCGGTTTATTTCCTGTACATGTATTATTATTTTGTTAATTAATTTGTTGTTGTAGTTTAATTGTCTTAACTCTCTTTTGCAGGTTAGTATGAAGGCTTGTTTTAGCATGCGTTGATCTTGTAGTTAGAAAGGAATTTGCAAATTCGTAGACTAACCTTGTGTGTAATTGTATGTTAGATTGTGTTTTATTTATGATTTTAGAATTAAATTTAAAACAGAGTTTAAAACAGAGTAGAACAAAGTTTTAATTTGAGTTTTCTTTAACAAGGATTTGATGGATGGATAGGATTAATTTCAATTTTTAATTATAGATTGCTTATTTCATTTTTATGTAGATCTTGCTTAATTAGTTGTTGGTTAATGTATTTGGTGGTTTAATTTTTAATGTCATGTTTTAATTTTTGTTCTTAAGCATTTTCCTTATTGCAGTTTGAATTGTTAGAATAGATATAACATAGTTTTATTTTATGCACTTCCTTTCCTAGAATTAGATTGCAATTATAATTCTTAGTTAATGATTGAATTTAATTATGAAGTTTGTTTACATAGCATAGAAGTACAATTACAATCTCGTTATATTGTTGATGGTTAATAATTACATGAATATGTAGGGTAATTAACATTGTTTCCGTAATGGCTAAATTCTCATTGGATTGTTTAATCCATACCTTTCATTTTGCTATTGAGATCAGTGTTGAGCTTATACCGCTTGAATTTTCCTTTGTTGTCAAGTGCCATCGATATATTATCAGACACCAGAGACATTCACACAACCACCAACACTATATTTGAGTTGTCATAGGTTAAAAGACAGTTTCTTGTTTTCATAGATCAGAAAATATAGTTTCATGCTTTCATAGATCATAAGATATAGTTTCTTTCTTTCGTAGATAGTTTTATTGCTATTGTAGGGTAGATAGTCTTTTTCTTTGATAGGTGAAAAAGTAGTTTGTTTATCATAGATTAAAAGTTAGTTGATAGTCTTCTTGCTTTCAATTAAATAGATTTCCTTTTCTGAATTAGAAACAGTTTTGAAGTTTGAATTAAGAATATAGTTCACTTGCCTCTTAGGTTAGATAGTTGTTCAATGAGATGATTTAACTAGATTTCTTGCAGAAGAATTTATCTTAGAGTAGTTAGCTATTTACTTGCTTTAATAGGTTAGCTAGTTGTCTTGCTTACTTGTTTACTTGCTTTAATAGGTTACTTGCTTGCTTGTCCATTCTTTCTTTGATAGTGTAGTTGCTTGTTTATTTACTTGTTTTCATAAGGTAGTTTCTCATTGAATTTAGGTAGGCAAGTTAAGTAGTTTGCTTTTGTCATTTTCTTATTGTTACGCTTAACAATTTCTTTTGCTTATTGTTATGAACTAGTTTGCTTTACATAGGGTTTTTACTTGCTTTCCTAGAACTATCCATTGATCCTTGGCCCAAAAGTACTTAGGTTATATAGTTTCAATTTGATTAGTAGGGTTTTCTCATTAGATAGATTTGCTTGAATATATTAGCCTTAGATAGCTACCTTCCCTAGTTAGACTATACTACTACCAACCCTTCTACCTTTGGCATATATTTTTCTACAACTCTAAGTTTACTTACCCCGAGTTGACAATTTAATTGAGGGTTTTTAGTGTGTTTTTAGTGCATATAGAACACCCATCATGTATCTTCTATGTTTTATTTGCGCATTTTATTTTATTTTATTTCTCTATGATCCTATTTTTCTAACAAGTCTCGCATTATGAATATCTAGAATCCCAAAGAAAATCTTAAAGTAAAAAGGAGTACCACCTCTATAAAAACACAAGGGGGATTTACATCCTCGTGAGGTTTTCATTTTGATCCTAACGGATTCAGGCGTCAACATTTTTTGTGACCATACTGGGGAGTGAACTGAAATTTGGAACCTAGTTTAGCATTTTTAAAAGATATATGACTTTACCCTAGGCTGATCAACCCCACTTGGAAATTGGATTGAACAATCAACGAAGCATCTTACATCATCTATACAATCTGGTAATAACAACAGTCAAGACCCAATAAGAGTTAGAAAGGGCCTGGTAGATCTTAATCCAAGAAGAAGAAAGATAAATGCTCCAAATATAGATGAGAGACGAGCAAAAATACTGAATAAACCAAAGGCTAGCTAAAGCAACACAAGAACAAGGTCAGGATTGAAGCTGGATGAATACAAGGGAGCCATTACCAGAAGTAAAATAAAACAACTATTTATTCTGAGAAGTGAAAATCATATTCCTGAAATCTCTCCAGATATGGCAGAAAGAAATGACTAACCACAAGACGGTCATCATGAGGAGAGACAAGGAGGTGGAAGAGATGCTACAAGAAATCAAGAAAACCTAAGGTTTGAAAATAGAAGAAGAATAAGATATTCCCCTTTGAATCTTCTAGGCAAGCAACATGATATCTATTATCTCCCTAAGGGTAACCTGAAGGAATTTTATAGAGACAAAACAATCGATGCAAAGAGGCACCTTCACTTATTTCTTGATGTTTGTGATTTTCACTGTGTTGAGTACGAAGATGTCATGGTAAGGATATTTCTGCAAATGTTATCAAGAAGAGCGTATGAATGGTATACGACATTACCGACTAGATCAATTCACTCATTTCATGACCTTGAAGCCATTTTCCTAACTATGTTTTCCCCTGCAATTGATTATCATACCCTTATCACCGATTTCACCCAGATTGGTTTGAGGAAGAATGAAAGAATACGAGATTTTAATCTCAGGTTCAATAAAACCTTGAGTAAGATTCCAGAAGATAAAATACTAAATGACTTAGTCGTGCTTGGTTGTTATAAGAATTCAATTCCCCCAAATGTGAAATATGCTATAAGAACATCCCAAATGGATACCTTGGAGGAGGCAATGAATAAAGCCACTGAGATGGGAGAAATTATGATTGAAACGAGTGTTGAACCCAACATTATACTGGGAAAAGTACAAAGGTAGTTGGGAGGCTTAAGTATTGATAATAAATGAGCCTCCAGTTCAATAAATAACGAGGAATTCAAGCCACGATCGGCTCAAAGACAAAAAATTGGAGGAGCGTTTTTCAAGGGAACCATACCAGTTGTAAAGGTAGACCCTATGATGACACAAGAAACTAAGCAAAGAATTGAAATTGCACATATGAATAGAAATATCAAGCAAATGCAGAATGAGATAACCATACTAAGAAGGGGGGATAATTATGTGGAAAATCCAAGAATTTCGATCGCAAAGAAAATAAGGAACCCTCCCCAAGAAAAAAAAATGAGGTTTGAAAACATGGATAATCCACAAAGATCGAGAATTCCTAGGAATCCTACTCCTAATGCAGTTGTTCTAGATGATGTATATGATGAGAACATGGTTGAGCAAGAAAATTATTATTCACCTGATGAAAATTTTGAAACTGTGCAGATGGACGGATGCGAGATGTCCATGTATATATTTGAAGAAGGTGACAACGACCCTAAATCATAGGAAAACGTCGTCAAGACAAGAGGATTTGTAGATAGATCCAAGAATAAGAATGACTCTGAAAAAAGAAAAAGAAAAATATAAATAGAAAACAAATGAGAAAGGAGTAGGTGAGAAAACAACAAATAACGTTGGAAATAAGAAGCAACACCCGATGACAAACTCCAGTCAGATGACATACAATGTTGTAGAGGATTTAAGAAAATCAAGTATAACTCTTCCTTCTACAGAAGCAGTGAAGATTCAAAAACAAAGGGAAAACATTTTGAGATTGTTGGATGATCCATATGAGAACACAAAATTTGTTGTTACCAGTCTGAAACAAAGCTAGAACTAGTCAACTGCCAAGCTGAGAGGTAAATTTCCTCCCTTTTACATTTCAATTGAAAATCATGATGTTGCACTTCATAATTGTTTAGTTTACACTAGCACGACCAATAATATCATTCCACTGGCGGTCATGGAGGCATTGGGCATGATTTGTACCAAATATTAAGATACTGGTGAAAGTATATATGAAATTGATTCTAGAAAAGTGCTAGCCTATGGAGAAATCAAGAAATTTTATGCATGGATCACGACGCCCCCCCATATTATTACATTTTTCAATATTATTGTGGTAGACCTTCCTCCGACATATGGAGTTGTGTTGGGGAGAGATTGATCATTAATGATCAGGGGATATATAATGAACGATGGAATTTTCATGATGCTTTCAGGAAAAGAAGGAGCAATGATTAAGGTGCCCCGTGAACCCAGGAAACCCTTCTCCTTCAAAAAGAAAGATAATGAGTTAATGGAAGATTATATAGACGCCGAGATTGGAAATTATGCTATCCTAGAAATGGAACATAGTGAAAGCCTATAGAAAGTGCAAGACATGGAGAATCAAGAGTATCTGTTTGAAGGTTATTGGAGGATGTCATTCGATGGAGCTTGTTCAAGCTCTAGGAGTGGAGTTGGAATTGTCCTTATAATTCCAGAAAAGATTATGCATCCACATGCTATTAGACTTGAATTTGCATGTACTAATAATGAGGCAGAATATGAATCTTTGATTCAGGGGATGATTCTTTCACAATAAATGAATATAGAACATCTGATTTTGATTGGCGACTCTGAGTTGGTAATTAATCAGGTCACCCAAAAGTATAAAATCAAGAAGGAAAGAATCAAGTTATGTTTCAAAAGAGTCAACGAATTGATGGAATTTTCCAGTTCTTTCAACATTTCCTTCATTCCAAGGGACAAGAATCAAAAGGCAGATTCATTGGCCTTGGTGGCCTCATTGTCAAACCCAGATGATATACAAAGAAAAACATATTTCCAACTAGAAAGAGCATTTCGACCTTCTGTATCCGATAACATAGAATATTTGCAAGTGTTTGAGAATGATGAAAAGTTTGAATTTTTTGTTGAATGATGATGAATACAATCACATATATGATGTCCCTAAATATTGTATACAATCTGAGTCTCTTTTTATGAAAGATCATCATGCAAGGAAGCTCCTGGAAGAAATTTCACTTCGAAAGGTGCAAGAAACAAGAAAGGTCAATATTGGAACTGACAGTTCCCCAAAATATGTCATGTTGGGAGTTGATTATACCATTGAATAATTTGACCAATATGTTGCATTGTTTAAATGATATCTTGATGTGTTCGCATGGACCTATGATGATTTGAAAGCTTATGATAAAACGATATTCCAACACATCATTCCTTTGAGAGAAGAAGCAAAGCCTGTCAAGGAAAGAATAAGGATGATGAACCCTAAATTGAAACCTATGGTAAATATTGAATTGGAGAAGTTAAATAAGGCCATAATAATATATCCCATTAGGCATTTCGACAGGCTTTCAAACCCTGTGATAGTAAGAAAGAAGATTGGGTAAATATGGATGTGTGTGGATTTCAGAGATCTTAACAAAGCAAGTGTAAAGGATAAATATCCTTTACCTAACATGGAATTTCTTCTCCAGCAAGTCAAGGGATCAACCTGCATGTCCATGTTGGATGGTTTCTCTGGATATAGTCAAGTCCTCTTTGTTGAAGAAGATAGAGCAAAGATAACATTCATAACACCTTGGGAGACATATGCATATGCTAGGATGCCCTTTGGTTTGAAGAATGTTGGAGACACATTATAGAGGGCCATGGATCATGCATTTAGTGGTTTGATAAGAAAATTCATGGTAGATTATCAAGATGACTTGACAGTGCATTAAAAAATGAGGGGTGATCATATCCATCACTTGAGAAAAGTATTTGATAGATGCAAATTATATGGTGTCTCTCTAAATCCAAAGAAATGCATATTCATTGTAACTTAAGGAAAACTATTGGGTCATATTGTGTGCAAGGAAGGGATTTATATAGATTCGGAAATATTTAAAGAAATAAATGAACTCAATCCTGTGTCATCTAAGAAAGGAGGTCAATCATTTTTCAGCAAGATCAATATTATGCAAAGATTTGTTCATGACTATGCAAGTATTGTGAAGCCGTTCAATTTATTGTTGAAAAAGGAGTTGTAAGGTAGCTAGAGAGGTAGTGGGGGGAGACAGAGGGCCCATAGTGATAATAGTGGAGGTCATTCAATGTAAGGTGGACTAGGTCCACTATATTATTAAATAAGGCCCACTATGGTAGTTAGATATAATAAATGGGTAATTAGATACAATAAATGTAAGAGGACTTCTTAGAAGGTTCTACTTCTAGAAGATTCCTCCTCTAGAATGTTCTTAGGTGATGGTAGCACTATATAAAGGGATTCAAGCAATGTAATGAGACATGAAGAGAATTATAGTATTTGGAGCGGTAGCTCAATAGGAGGATGCCCCCTCGAAGAGGCAAGTGAACAGGAGATGATCCCTTCCATAATAGGATCCATTGTATGGTGTTGCCCTACCTCAAGGGTTTGATATAATAAAGTTGTGGTTTTCTATATTCTTCTTCTATATCTGTTGTGGTTCTTTTTTATTCAGTATTGGTTCTTAACAATTGGTATCGTAGCACTTTCCTTGGGCAGACATTGTGGGCAAATATTTTTTATTTTTGTAGATTTTTTTATTTTTTTTCGGAGAAGAAAAAAGAGGGCCGCGACATTATCAACGTTTTTGGTATATTTCTATGAAAAATTTGAAGAAAAGAGTTGTATATCTGAGTTCCCCTCATAAAAACACCCAAGTTCAAAAAAACAATCGTCTGAAACGGAGTCCGAGAAGTCAAGATATTGAAGTTTTAAAATCTACAAATTTTCAGGATTTTTTCCATAGACAGCGGCGAGATTTTTTTTTATTTCTGTAGCACCTGGAGGCCGAATTTGCCCAAATAAATTACATATCTGAGTTCCTCTCACAATTTCACCCAATTTCAAAAACAAAATCAGCCAAAACAGAGTCCGGGAAATGAAGTTATGAGCATTTTAACTTCAATAGTTTTTTAGGGTTTTTTCAGAAAAGGCCGCGATTTTTTGCCGTAACTTATTGGGTCTATTTTTTGTTTTTATTTCATGACGGTTGAGGGACTGAAGAGTTCATAGGGTGATCAGATGGCTATTTCTTCTCAAAACCTGAAAGAAATTCTTGAATCATTCAAAGCCCAATTGTTTCACACATTGGATGACAGATTGGATGCATTTGTACATAGCCTCACAGACAGCCTCACAGACAGTCTCCATGATAGTTTTCGTATTATTCAAGATTCATTGAATAACATGCAGAATAGATTTTTGTGAGGATACCGAGGAAGCTTTCAATAATATCAAAAGATAAATCACCACAGCTCCATTATTCATTAGTCCATATTTTCAAAGGGATTTCATCATCTACTCGCTCGCTACAGAAACAATTGTTGCATTTGTTCTTACTCAGAGGAATACCAAGGGTGAAGAAATCCCAATCACTTTCATGATAAAAACCCTTCATTATTATGAATTAAATTATTTAGAGTTGGAAAATCAATCCCTAGCTCTTGTGAAAGCAATGACGCACTTTTAGATGTACATATTGTTGATTAAGGTTGGTTGTCATTGATGTCAACCCTCGAAGAAAGTCTAGTAGCACAAAGGTTTGGGTAATGGACCCAAGTTTGTTTGATGTATAATGGTATAAGTTTTAATATATTTGAAGGTAAGATTATTCTATATGGGTAGTACATGTCATGCCATTTATGGTGGTATGTGGAATGTCACATAACTCCTCACGGTTAGAGAGTTATGGCCATGTGAAGTTGGAGAACCCTCATGAGTCATCTAGAAGCCCGAAAAGGTCATAGTAGTCAAAGTGGTCTAAGATATTTTTAGAAGGTAAATAATAAAGTGAAGTGATGAGTGTACTATAATTCAAAGTGAATACAAAATAAATTATTTAAGTAATAAAGTTAATGGAGAAATTACTAAGTTGACAAGTGGTTAGAAGTGGGTTAGCCCTAAAATAAGGAAAGTGGTTTAAGATGGTTAGAAGGTAACCCCTTGAGGTAAACTGAAGTGATGATTTTACTATAAGTCAAAGTGGATACAAAATAAATTATTTAAATAATAAATTTAATGGATAAATTACTAATTGGACAAGTGGTTAGAATTTGGTTAACCCTAAAATAAGGAAAGTGGGTTAAGATGGTTAAAAGGTAACCCCTTGAGGAAGCTACATGAAAGTATAATAAGAGGCAAGGCTCTCTCATTTTAATCACACTTGAATATATTGAATATCTACAGGTGTCTAAGGTAACCAAAGGATATATAAGACAAATTTTAGAGAGAAGGTGAAGTAAAGAAGGCCGAAATTCAAGGGAGGATAAATTCTTTTGATGATGCTTTCTAAGATCCATACAACAAATATTTCGTGCGGGGCACGCTCTACAAGTTCACTCTCTAGAATAAGACATAATTCAACAAGGTATGTGATCATATATACCAGGTCTATTACAGAGTTACAAATCGTATCTGGATGATGAAATTGATAAGGGCTTTTGGTTGAGGTACATGTTGGGTACATGGTTGAGACAAGTAGTTGATGAGTTGTAGGGGCCGAAGAGATTAAAAACATCAATTTATTTATTAAACTTCATAACAGAATAATATTCTTCATAATAATAACTTTGTTAACTTAAATTTAACAACATATAATAAATTTAATAACTGATTAAAACAACTGCCAAATTTGAAATACCTGAACATGATGCTAATAATCCTTTGTTTGCCCGTCGCTTGCCTCCTTGACCGCTGCTGCAAAACACTGCCCAAAACCTAGTTCCTCCCTGCCAACTAGGTAACTTCCTAGCTCCAGGATATCAACGGATATCCTGCTCCCCGTGCCCAAAACCCCCAGCAACCCCGGTGCACTGATACAATCCCACTCCCAAAATTTCACCTCTGTCTGCAAATCCCAGAGCTCCCAAAATCCATCCCCAACCTCCCGTAGAATGGCCTCCCTTCAACTCCTTCCCTTCCTTCCCCCTCCTTCACCGACTTCCCCTGCCTCATTTACTCCCTACCTAACTCATTTATTACCTCCTTATCCTCCCGCCGTTAATGCCCCTTATCCCTCCTTTATTATTTTATCC
>ML795090.1:149820-189722 GCA_009831015.1 Picea engelmannii
AACACTGCCCAAAACCTAGTTCCTCCCTGCCAACTAGGTAACTTCCTAGCTCCAGGATATCAACGGATATCCTGGCCCCCGTGCCCAAAACCCCCAGCAACCCCGGTGCACTGATACAATCCCACTCCCAAAATTTCACCTCTGTCTGCAAATCCTAGAGCTCCCAAAATCCATCCCCAACCTCCCATAGAATGGCCTCCCATCAACTCCTTCCCTTCCTTCCCCCTACTTCACCGACTTCCCCCGCCTCATTTACTCCCCACCTAACTCATTTATTACCTCCTTATCCTCCCGCCGTTAATGCCCCTTATCCCTCCTTTATTATTTTATCCTCATGTATTTAATATGTTATCCCTTGTTGGATACGTAACTTAATTTATCAATATAGTTTATTATCCTCCTTTTATTTCTTTACCTTATTTATTAATGAATTAATTAATACTTAAATTAATCATTGACACTCATGAATAACTAATTAATAATAATTAATTAGTAAATGTTATTTTAAGAAATAATTAAGGTTTAGCTAATCTTTTAGGACAATTATATTATTAAATTAATTATAATTAATTATCATATACACCTATTTAAGCAGGGTCGTTACATGAGTTGGCACATACATGAGGTGTATAGTTGATGATGTTGGTACATATTGATGAGTAGTTGATACATGATTGGTACATACTTGGTACATGGTTTGATGCACTTGTTTATGGTACAGGTTGATTACAGGTTGTTTGGTACAAGTTGGTGCATGGTTGATGCACTTGTTTATAGTACAAGTTGATTACAGGTTGAGGTATAGGTTGATGCATGGTTCAGGTTTATTGGTACAGGTTGTTTGGTGCAGGTTTATTGGTACAGGTTTACATTGGTATATCTCACAGTGATAGTGTTATAGTGGTTCCATCATTCTACTTCTACTTCAGGGTGGTTGGATGGGGAAAGGACAGGTGGTTGTAGCCACCTTCCAGTTGTAGTCGGAGATCAAAGGGGGTTGTAGTCTCCTTCTAGTTTTAGCCAAATAATTGGGGAGTTGGATCTTCCCTCAGGTTGTAGCCTGAGAAACTAGGGGTTTGGAGCCTCCTTCGAGTTGCAGCTAGAAAAAAAAGGAAGTTTGTGCTTCCAATGAATGTAATTCTTCAAGACATATAAGAAAAAAAATTATGTGGTTTTCTCCCGCTTTGGGTTTCCACGTAAAACATCGGTGTACTGTGTATGTGTATGATTGTTCATATGTTCATTTATTATTTACTCTGCAAATATTGGATGATAATGCTACATTGATATAACACTTGGATTATATAGTTAAAAAGGATTAGATTTCTCTATTACTGATTCACCCTGCCTCTTAGTAATCCAACAATTGGAATCAGAGTTGGTTCCTTCAGAAATTAGTTTAACCACTGAAAGGTAGATCATGGAGAGAAACAACTTGTATAAAAATGGAATACCATAGTTTGATGGACATAAGTATGCATTTTGGAGCATAAGGATGAAGACATATATACAGGCACAGGGATTAGAAATTTGGCAATCAATTGTAGATGGATACAGAGTACCGGTAGTTCTGCCAACAAATGACAAAGAAGTGAAACTCAGTAAGAATAATTCCAAATCCACAAATGCACTTCTGAATGGTCTTGGTGAAACGATATTCACCAAAGTTGCACATTGTAAATCCGCTAAAGAGATTTGGGACAATGTTCGAAATATTTATGAAGGAGATTCAAAAGTCAAAGAAGCAAAGCTTCAAACTTACAGAGGTCAGTTCAAACAACTAAAGATGAAGGAAGATGAGAATATTGCAACTTACTTCTTACAAGTCGATGAAACAATAAATGCAATCATAGGATTGGGAGAAGAAATTCAAGAATCTGTAATTGTTCAAAAGGTACTAAGATCTCTTCCTATGAGATTTGACCCTAAGACATCAGCAATAGAATAAAGAGAAGATCTAAACTCAATAAGCATGGACGAACTACATGGAATCTTCACAACATATGAAATGAGAATTGAATAGGAAAATCCAGATGTAAAAGAAGCAACCTTCAAAGCATACAAAAGATCAAATAAAAAGGGAAAGAAACAAGAAAAAGAACATAGCAGCAATAGTGATGTCTTGGAAGATGATGAAGAAGTGGCCAACTTTGTTAGAAGACTGAACAAGGGAACCAACGGTAGGTATAGAGGTAAGATTCCTTTAATTTGTTTTAATTGGGATGGTATTGGTCATTTTGCTAACAAATGTCCTCATAAGAAAAAGATAAATGATGAAGGTAACTCAAAAACAGGACAAACATATAAAGGCAAAAGAACCACAAAGAAAGTTTTCAAGAAAAGATTATGCGCCAAAGAAGACATTTCATCATCAGATGAAGATGAAGTCATTGACAGTGAGACATAAATGGTTCTATTCATGGAAGTAGAAGATTCTGAAGTAGAATATGAAGAATCCGAAGAAGAAATTGAAGAGGCAGAAGTTGACTACCTAGAGGAATTGATGAGTGCCATAGAAGTTACAGAAGAGAAAAGAGGAAAAACAAGAAGCTACAAGTGGAACTAGACAAGAAATAAGACACTCAAGAATTAGAACAAACGATCACAAATCTGAAGGTTCAAATTGAAGAAGATAAAAGAATTGAAGAAGTACTCAAAGAATAGCTAGAAGAAAGAGATATGATCATTGAAAATTTGGAAGCAGAGATTGTCACATTAATAAAGGATCTTCAAAAGAAAAATATGCAGAACAGTTCAAAAGTTTTGAATGACATTATCAGTAGTCAAAGGCCCAATCATGACAAGTTCAAACTTGGATACAATCAGATGGAAAAGGGATCAAGATCCAAAACAACAGAACAAGAAACATATCCAAAAAGATATGCAAAAACAATCAAAGGGGATAGGAAGGTCTACAAAGAAAATTGCAGGGACACTCCTACACCGAGAAGACTCATATTTCAAAATCAACGACCAACAGAAACAGATAGGTCTCAGGAAGAAGAAGGTTTCATAAGAGCACCTCCTTTTAGAATATCTTCAACTCCTAGGTATCAAATTATCTTTTTTGGTTTATGTTATGCATGTAATAATTTTAGACATAAAGATGTGAATTTTAGAGCTAACAACAAGAACATAAACAACTTTGAAATTCATACACAAACGGGTTATCCAAGAAGGCCTAGTGAAACACAAAGAAGATGTTACAACAGGTTTGAATCATTGAGCACTGAAGTGGAATGATACAAGTGTAACAAATTTGGACACATGGCCAAATATTGTAGAATGGAAATCCTTCCTAGAGAACCACAATAGAACAAAAACAATCACAGACAAGAACCTCAAAAAAGGACATGGATAAGAAAGCAGAATCAATACAGCAATGAAGAATGCACACTCTCTCTACAAGATAAGAAGAATAAACGTGGTTGGTATGTTGACAATGGTTGTTCAAAACACATGACAGGTGATAGAGACATGTTTATTACATTAAGAAAGGAAAGAGATGGACCAGTCTCCTTCGGAAATGATGATTCAACCAAAATCATTGGAAAAGGCACAGTCAGAATTGGGAACAAGAATAAAAAGGAAAAAAATGTTCTACTAGTAGAAGATATGAAACACAATAGTCTAAGTGTGAGTCAAATGTGTGACCAAGGTCATAAAGTTACTTTCGATTCACAAAAGTAGGAGATAAGAAAAGAAAGTTCAAGAAAATTGATTGCTACAGCTGCGAGAACTTCAAGCAACATCTATGTGTTAAGTGAAATTGGAAATGAAAAGTGTTGTCTAGGAAAGGAAGATGAAAGTTGTCTATGGCACAAAATAATGGGTCACGTACATTTTTATAACCTTGTCAAAGTCAGCAAAAGAGAATCAGTCAGAGAAATTCCCCAGATCACAAAACCAACTAGAACTTTATGCAAGCATTGTCAACAAGGAAAGAAAACAAAGACCGGGTTCAAATCAAAGGAATATTCAATGACAAGACCACTGGAAATTGTGCATACTGATCTAGTTGGACCAACTACAACAAAGGGTTTAAAAGATGATAAACACTTTATGTTATTAGTTGATGATTATACAAGAATGAATATAGTTTTCTTTCTCAAGAATAAGTTACAAGATTTTGAAAACCTCAAGATCTACAAGGAAATGGTTGAAAATGAAATGGATTCAAAAATCAAATGCTTGAGATATGATAATGGAGGAGAGTTCACTTCAAAGGAATTTATGGACTACTGCAACAACCACGGAATAAAAATGCAATTCTTAGTTGCTAGGACACCTCAATAGGATGGAGTTGTTGAAACAAAGAACATGACAGTACAGGTAATGGATCGAACAATGCTAATGGATTCCAAATTGATAGATATTTTTTGGACACAGGAAGTTCATACAACAATTCACATTTAAAACAGAGTAATGCTCAGAAACAACACTGACAAAACTCCCTACGAGCTATGGAAAGGAAGACCGGAAAATGTGAAGCACTTCATAGTTTTTGGAAGCAAATGCTACATCAAAAGAGAAGATGGAAGAATGGGAAAGTTTGATTTTCGTGTGGAAAAAGGAGTACTTGTTGGTTACTCAAGTACAATAAAATCATACAAGTGATACAACCTAAGATTGAACAAAGTTATGGAAAGCATCAACGTAACAATTGATGAAACAGGTAGACAAAAATTGAAGGAAGAAGAAAATCAATCAATGGAACAACTTTACGAAGAAGAAATAGAAGATGAAAAATAAGGGGAAGACAAAGAGGATCCGACAGAAGCAGAAGAGAAAGTTAAACAAGTGACTCCAAAGACACCTAGCAGACGAGTACGGAAGAATCATCCTTCAGATCAGATTATCGAAAACAAATATGCATGAGTTGATACTAGAAGACGAATGTGTTCGTCAGAAAAAATACACCTGGCACTCACATCTACGATTGAACCAACCTGTTTTGAAGAGGCCAACAAGGATGAATTTTCGAATAAGTCCATTGATGAAGAATTGGATCAAATAGAGAAAAATGACACTTGAGAATTGGTTCCAAGACTAAAGGATAATAATGTGATCGACACAAAGTGGGTTTACAGGAATAAATTGAATGAATATGAACAGGTTACAAGGAACACAACTAGATTGGTATGTAAAGGATATGCACAGGTTGAAGGAATCGACTTTGAAGAGATATTTTCCCCAGTTGCCAGAATGGAAGCAATCTGATTGGTTTTAGCTTATGCATGCTCCAAAAATATTAAAGTGTATTAGATGGATGTAAAATCGGCTTTTCTGAATGGGGAACTTGAAGAAGAAGTCTACATTGAACAACCAGAAGGATTTCAGTTGTCATAGAACGCAGATTATGTGTGTAAATTAAAGAAGGCCTTGTATGGTCTAAAACAGGCTCCTAGAGCATGGTACTCTAGACTGGATAAATATTTGCAATGGGGAGGGTTCAAAAAAGGAAGTGCAGACAACAACCTCTTCATCAAGGTAAGTCAAGATAGTATTTTATTAATTGAAGTTTATGTTGATTATATTATTTTTAATAGTGATGATGACATGTTAAGCCAGAAATTTGCAAAGGATATGCAAAATGAATTTGAAATGTCATTACTTGGAGAACTATCCTTCTTTCTGGGACTTCAGATACGTTAAAGCAACCAAGGAGTTTTTATTTCTCAAGCCAAGTATATCAGAGAAATGCTAAAGAATTTTGGAATGGAAGATTGCAAACCAGTTATCTCCCATGCAAACCAGTTGCAAGTTAAGAAAATATGATGATTCAAAGTCTATAGATTAGAGGCAATACAGGTCAATGATTGGTAGCCTACTATATGGGACAACATCTAGACCATATGTAATGTAGGCAGTTGGACATGTGGCATGATTTCAAGCAGCACCAAAGGAATCACATGTATTAGCAGTGAAGAGGATTTTCATATATCTCAAAGGAACATAAGAGTTTGGATTATGGTATCTGAAAGGAAAGGATCTATCACTTATTTCCTACACAGATGCAGATTGGGCCGACTGTATTGATGACCAAAAAAGCACCAGTGGAGCAACGTTCTACTTTTGTGAGTGTTTAGTATCATGGAGAAGAAAGAAACAATCATCAATATCTTTATCTACAAACGAGGAAGAGTATATTGCAGCAGCAGCATGTTGTACACAGGTTCTTTAGATGAAACAAACTCTGACAGATATACATGTTGAGTATGATGAGCCCATTCCAATCTATTGTGATAATACAAGCGTCATCAGTATCTCAAAGAAACCAGTGATGCACTCCAAGACGAAGCACATTCCAATCAAGTATCACTTTCTATGGGAACAGGTTGTAGAAAAGAACATCAGATTTGAGTATGTGGGCACAAAAGAACAAGTGGAAGACATATTTACAAAACCACTTCCATGGGGAGCCTTTGAGTATCTTCACCAGAGGCTCAGAGTTATTTATACTCCAAAATGAATGCTTTTGAATTCTTATCTTATATTTCTTATATATACACGAGGAAGCACCATAATGAGGACAATTCAGTTGGGGGGAGCAACCCTGAATGGAAAAATACCTTTTCCATTGATGACAAAGGGGGAGAGATTTATCATATGCAGACGATAGATGCATGGTTCTAGGGGGAGCATGAGTGATATAACTTCAGTATTGCATGAAATGATTTGAGTATTGCATCAAAATGTTTCCATCAATGCCAAAGGGGGAGATTGTTGATTAAGGTTGGTTGTCATTGATGTCTACCCTTGAAGAAAGTCTAGTACCACAAAGCGTTGGGTAATGGACTCAAGTTTGTTTGATGTATAATGGTATGAGTTTTAATATATTTTAAGGTAATACTATTCTATATGGGTAGTACATGTCATTCCATTTTCGGTAGTATGTGGAATGTCACATAACTCCTCACAGTTGGAGAGTTATGACCATGTGAAGTTGGAGAACCCTCATGAGTCATCTAGAAGCCCGAAAAGGTAAAAGTAGTCAGAGTGGTTTAAGAGATTTTTAGAAGGTAAATAAAAAAGTGAAGTGATGAGTGTACTATAATTCAAAGTGAATACAAAATAAATTATTTAAGTAATAAAGTTAATGGAGAAATTACTAAGTTGACAAGTGGTTAGAAGTGGGTTAGCCCTAAAATAAGGAAAGTGGTTTAAGATGGTTAGAAGGTAACCCCTTGAGGTAAAGTGAAGTGATAAGTGTACTATAAGTCAAAGTGGATACAAAATAAATTATTTAAATAATAAAGTTAATGGATAAATTAGTAATTGGACAAGTGGTTAGAATTTGGTTAACCCTAAAATAAGGAAAGTGGGTTAAGATGGTTAAAAGGTAACCCCATGAGGAAGCTACATGAAAGTATAAATAAGAGGCAAGGATCTCTCATTTTAATCACACTTGAGCATATTGAATATCTATAGGTTTCTGAGGTAAGCAAAGGATATCTAAGACAAATTTCAGAGAGAAGGTGAAGTAAAGAAGGCCAAAATTCAAGGGAGAATAAATTCTTTTGATGATGCTTTCTAAGATCCATACAACAAATATTCTGTGCGGGGCACGCTCTACAAGTTCGATCTCTAGAATAAGCCAGAATTCAACAAGGTATGTGATCATATACACCAGGTCTATTACAGAGTTACAAATCAGATTTGGATGATGAAATTGATGAGGGCTTTTGGTTGAGGTACATGTTGGGTACATGGTTGAGACAAGTAGTTGATGAGTTGGCAAATACATGAGGTGTATATTTGATGATGTTTGTACATATTGATGAGTCATAGTTGATGAGTAGTTGATACATGATTGGTACATACTTGGTACATGATTGGATGCACTTGTTTATGGTACATGTTGATTACAGGTTGTTTGGTACAGGTTGGTGCATGGTTGATGCACTTGTTTATGGTACAAGTTGATTACAGGTTGAGGTACAGGTTGATGCATGGTTGATGCATGGTTCAATTTTATTGGTACAGGTTGTTTGGTGCAGGTTTATTGGTACAGGTTGTTTGGTGCAGGTTTATTGGTACAGGTTTACAACGGTATATCTCACAGTGATAGTGTGACAGTGGTTCCATCATTCTACTTCTACTTCAGGACGGTTGGATGGGGCAAGGACAAGTGGTTGTAGCCACCTTCCAGTTGTAGCTGAAGATCAAAGGGGCTTGTAGCCTCCTTCTGGTTGTAGTAAGAGAATTGGGGAGTTGGAACTTCCCTTAGGTTGTATCCTGAGAAACCAGGGGGTCGGAGCCTCCTTCAAGTTGTAGCTGGAAAAAAAAGGAAGTTGGTGCTTCCAATGAATGTAATTCTTCAAGACATATAAGAAAAAAAATTATGTGGTTTTCTCCCGCTTTGGGTTTCCACGTAAAACACTGGTGTACTATGTATGTGTATGATTGTTCATTTGTTCATTGCTTATTTACTCTGCAGTTATTGGATAATAATGCTACATTGATATAACACTTGGATTATATGGTTAAAAAGGATTAGATTTCTCTATTACTGATTGACCCCCCCTCTTAGTAATCCAACACATACTAAATTCACATGTCATTGATTATGTTCCATCATCAACAATGAATATGCTTTTGAATAAATAATTGAGAGAAGGAAAATTGGCTAACTGTATAGTAAAGATGCAATAATATGATATCAATATTAAACCTTTAAAGGATATCAAAGGACAAGGTTTATGTAAGCTCATCACAAATAGTGATTATGTGGATGGAATGATTTCAATTTCAGTTGGAGAACCATTGGCTGATTCACAATGGTACAGAGATATTGTATTCTATTTGAGGTTTGAGTAGTTTCCAGTTACCATGATCCTTAAAGAGTGAAGAACATTAAAGATGAAGGCAAATCAATATGTGCTAATTGTTGATATACTATTCAGAAGGAACTATGATGGAATATTAATGAGATGTGTTGATGAAGACAAGGCCCAAGAACTAATGAAAAAACTCCATGAAGGAATATGTTGTGGACATTTTGAACCTAGTGAAATTGCCCACAAGATAATAAGAGATGGGTTTTATTGGCCATCAATTTTCAGAGACTCATATGCCACAGTAAGGAAGTGTGTATCATTCCAACAGTTTTCAGGTAAAATGAAGAGATATGCGATGTCGTTACAACCCATAATGGTAGAACAACCATTCTCTCAATGGGGACTTGATGTCGTCGAGCCAATAAATCCAAGGTCAAGCAAGGGATGTATGTATATTCTAACTGCTACAGATTATTTTACAAAGTGTTCAAAGGCAGTGGCATTAAAAAATATTGACTCTTAAGAGCTAATTAAGTTCCTCAAATATAATATTCTGTCAAGATTTGGTGTCCTAGATAAATTTATCACTGATAATGGTTCGATTTTCATTGGTTCAAAGTTTACATAATTCTGTGTAGAATATGGAATTATTATGGGGAAATCATCAAACTATTATCCACAAGGAAATGGTCTCGCAAAATCCACAAATAAGTCACTCATTCATATTTTGAAAAAAATTATAGACAAGAACCAAATAAATCAACACTTAAAGTTTATTGATGCATTGTGGGTGAGAAGAAGGATTCCAAAGGACAACACTAGGATGTCCCCATATACATTGGTTTATGGAAAGGAAGCAAAATTGTCAATCATCCTCGAACTCAATGCTTTGACTTTCGCGGTTAATACAGAAGATGCAGAAGACAATTCACCTATCCAAACTATCCAAAGGAGGATTAATCAATTGTTGAAGTTGGAGGAAGAAATAAGTAAAGCCATGAATCAAACTTCTCAGAGACAAAAAATTATCAAAAGATATTTTGATCAGAGCGCAACTGTAAAAAAATTTCAAAAGGGAGAACTAGTGTTACTCTAGAACAAAGCTAAGGAGAAGTCATCGATGGATACAAAGTTTGAAGCTCTCTAGATTGGACCATACATCGTCAATAAAATCTTGGGCTTTAATTATTATATGCTCAAATACATGAAGGGTAAAATATTAATGCTTCCTATCAACGAGCAACATTTGAAAGGTTTCTTCACCAAAAATATTCTCATTCTCCTTGTACATAATTTTTTTTTTTTCTACCAGTTTGTATATTCTTACCTTGAAGCCCAATGGATGGAAGCACCTCATCATAAAGATTCTGGATTCTTGACAACCACATGGGGTTATCATCCCACAGTCGGAGCTAGTTGAGACCAATTCTCGCTTTCAATATTTCCCTTCCCTTTCTATTTTCCCAACTTCTTTTTTCCATTTCTTTTACTTCTTCTATACTTACCTGAAATTCCCTTTTATTTTCTCCCCTCTCTTTTCCGTTTCTAGTTACTATACTTAATTGTTTTTCAAAAAAAAACGGGTACATGGGTTGGCAGACTCGGACTCACAAATCTTCACCTCCATCCACACTCCCATATCATGAGTCCAACCGACTTCCTTGTTATTATATACTTAACCATTTTTTCCAACCACAGGTTCACGGATTCAAGCTTTCATATTCCAAGCTCTGTGATATCCATTTTTCACCCAAAGATCCGCGATTTGCATTATGACCATCAGAGTCGTCGCGGGTACCGATCTCCCTAAGAATTTCATTTCTCTTGTATCCAATTATGACCGACCACTCTCGACACTTAGCTTATTTTCTAGCATTCACAACCATGGGTTCACTGGTTCCCAGGTTGGCAGGTTCACAAAAGTTCCCAAATCCTAATTTCTCTCATCCATCCCCGCCACCTTAGTTCTTTTCCCAATACACATTTAGTATGGTTTAATGCTAATAATTCATCATGTAGGTTCTTTAAAGATCGTCATTAATAAGTGAAGGGATCAAGGAGATTTCCCATTAAACCACATTAAAACATGATTTACCGAAGATTATATTATTGTTATATCTCTCAAGTGTTCATTTCAAATATTATCTAGTTAAAATAACACTCTCTTCAACCTATGGAAACAACAACTCGACAACATTTCTACAGTGATACTTTGAATATTTTTGGGCGTGAGGACCAAAACTTTCAGTGGTCCAAAGCATATTCTTACTATTCATATCCCTCTGGTCAAAAGGAAGTGATATGGACATCCGAAATTTCTCACGCAGGGTGTGTCCCTGAGTTTTTTGACTGCAAAGAACTGGTTGCATGGTGCGTTGAGAAATACATATCTGAATCATACAACTCCAGGATCATTCCCCCATCTCTCTTTCACCTCAAATATTTCGTAAGATGTTGAAGCTCCCTGATCCAACACTTACCTTCAAAGGAGAGGATTGCATGGATTTCCCGAAAAAGCATGACAATGGTCTGGACCTTTTTCCTGAGTTCTTGGAGAATCCCACGGTCATCCCATAAGATATTACCAGGATTCAGGTCGAATCATTTAAAAACCCATTTCGGTAAATTTCTTGGTTGTTTACCAGGTTGATAGGACAAGAAAGCACCACCACTATTTCCCAAATGATTCTTTATATTTTATATTTTACAATTAAGGTGCAATCTATTTTTGATTGGGGATAATTGATTTCCATAGAAATCTCCTCCCAATTGTCAGAGTTCAAAAAGGAAAATAAATTATTCATGGATTCTTATTTGGTATTTACGATAGCATATTGCTGCCAATCTCCAAAATTATCTATCTGTAAGAGGGTGAACTATGAACTTGACCCAATTACCTGTTGGTACCAAGCATTGTGGAGACATAAGGATTCTTTACATTTTTATGAATTTTACAATGATTTTGTTTTGGTTTTTAAAGTATTATTGTTTGGTAAAGATACCCCCAAAATATTTGACCAGGAAAATAAATTATTGGATAAAAAGGGGACGTTAGAGCAGATGGAAAATCACAATGTTATCGGGATTTTCGACTCCAAGGAAAATCCCTCCTTTCTTCCATGCCATGTATCTGATAAAATGTTTATCATGGAAGTAGAAAGGAAGTATAATTTATGGTTGCACTTTTTCCATGAGAAACGAAAAAAGAAATTCATACCATTTCCTTGGAAATTGGAGACTTTATATTCAAGAATATAAACAAAATCGATGAATTTGTGAACCACTTCCACAATGTGAATCTAAAATATGCTGAAAAGATAAAGGGGTTTGACCCTAACGGTATTTTTCTGGAATATATGATGGCAGTAGGATTCAAAAATTCATTTATTTATACTGTTATGAGTGAAGAAGAAGATAACTACTTAGGCGCTCCTACTCATAATGATGGTGACTTGGAAACGATACTTAGTACTAATGAGTTTTACAAGAAGAAAGGAAAGGGTCCCAGTGAGAAGAGTGCCCAGTCCCCATCTGTTACTCCTTAAACTACCACATCTCGGAGTAATGCTCCAATGAACCACCCATCTAGAAAATTTACCAACAGTAGTTCAGGCGGCGGAGGAGAAAAGAACCCCCCTCTAGAAAAAATTGAGAGCTCGCACAAGATTCCTCTGAGAAAAAAGAGGAAAAATGTCGTCCAAGAGGAAGAATACCATCGCATAGAGAGTGACATAAATAGCTTCTCCCTTGAATATATGGAGCTCGAAGAGGATATTGAGAAAATGTTTCCCAACATTGATCATCCAGGAAAGATGACCCATCAAAATTCATCATTGGAAATCATTGAGAATGAGACCTTCAATGAAAAAGAGTCATTTGATTTTTAGAGCGTTGTCTTTGACAAGGAATCCAAGAAATTGATTATTGAAAAAGGTGATGTGAAGAATAAGAAAGGGAAATCTCATTCAGAGGTTGACCTAAGAGATATGTAGCCTTCGAAGATTTATAAAATTCATAGAGAAACCGAGGATGCTCTGGATGACTCCATTGGTGGTCTTAAAGCGGGAAACACAAAATTAAAAGAAAGGATCAAGGAACTAGAAGATGCCTTAATGCCTCTTCCACTTCTTTCCATTCCTTTGACAATAGTCAGACCCACCACACTCACTGGTAAATTGAAAAAATATTCAAGCTTACTTACATAAGCCAAAATCTATGTAGAAAGAACCATTAAGAAAAGAATGGCATTGATCACAGAGGCATGGGAAATTTCGAAAAACATTGCTTCTTTTGGCTCAAGGGCACATGCCTTCCATGAGTATTTGCAAGACGACCTGAAGAATGAAGAAGGTTTTTATCTTGATGTTGTACTAACCTTTGGAAACAAGGTTTCCAACATGACATAACTAAGGAAAAGAGAGGAGGATCTGCCCTCTCCTAGTTGGATACAACAGTGGAACGCATGTTGGAAAGAAAAGATAAAAAAATTGAATAATATTGTTCAAGCGTGAAACCAAGGTATATCAAAGAGGGAAGTATTATTCAAGAGGATCATGGAAGTAGGCCTAGCCAGAAGAACTAACGAAGTAGAGGACCGCAAATTAATCCTCAACTTGTTGTTCCTAACAAAGAAACAATTTGATGAACAAGTTGAGATTTTTAAAGGGTTTTGAGTTGAAATTTTTTGTGGTATACTTGAATATGATGAGGACGACATGGAAAATTGGCTAGTGTACTACTCTATGAAAAATCGGGACATTGAAGAAGTGTTGCACGGTATTTCCCTTGATCTACGAGACTTGGAGGGCGAGTTGTTCAACATCTAAATCTGGCATGAGATCAACGTGGCACCAATGAAAAATTATATTGAAGAATGGTTTAAGAAAGTGATCGACAAATCGACCACTGAGGGGAAAGAAACAGTTGAGACGTTTCTTGTAACCGTTAATGAAGACAATGAAAGGACACCAGCAAGTAAGTGAAAAAAACAAGAGACCATCTTAGTAAGTTTATGTTGATCACATATTTCTTTCTTTATCAGTGCCTTCATCCAGTTACTCCACTTCTTTGAATAGAAAGGTTTAACCAAAGTCTGATAAATTCTCTTTTCTTCTTTCTAGGTCTTGTTGTTCTTTTATCGCCCATCATCCTCCTTCTACAATCTTAATTTTTGTGTATATTTTATTTATGGTCTACGGGATCCCCAATCCCAGTCTTTAAGACAAACACATTTTAAATTTCAAACAATATGTAACAGACTATATATTTTTTAGAATTTTCAAGAGAGCTATTTCAGGATCAGTTTTGATTGTTCTTTGTAACTCTTAGTTTTGAGTATTTTGTATTTGAGATTGGTCTATCATTATCTTTATTTGATCTTCCCATGTGTCCACTCTGTTAAAGTTCTCTTATGCATGCATATCATCTTCTTTTTATTTTTATGTGATCAAAAATCTTTATTTTAAACTATGATGGATGTGAGGAAATTTTTCTTATTTGCTTTAAATGTGTGAATGTGCTCGGTTCCATGTCCTTTCTCAACAAATTTCTTTAAAAAGACAACAAAACATTTTTATTTTATCTTTGTTGCAATCTTTATATTTCTTTGATTACCACTATTGACTTCTACAAAGTCTCACATTCTGAATATCTAAAATACCAAAGAAAATATTAAAGTAAAGAGGAGTACCACCTCTATAAAAATGCAGGGGGATTTACATCCTCATGAGGTTGTCGTTTCGGTCCTAACAGATTCAAGCATCAACATGGAGGAAAACAATTATCCCTCAAATGATTATTGATATAAATTGTTTGGTCTATATTCACAAGGTGCTTCAAGGGGGGGGTTATTATGGGATGGAAGGAGGATCTAGAATCATGTTAAACTCTTTTGCAATAAGTTATGGATTAATGGTGGAAATTTTCATCAGGAATTAGAAAAAAATCTTCAAAGTTCTAAATGTTTATGGTCCATATGAAGGTAAACACATTTTATAGGAGAAAATATTTAACTCTAAGATTATGATGGACAAAAATCTTATAATTGGTGGTGAATTATATTTTACTCTAAACATAGGGGAAATAACCCTTGGCATATTTTTTTATTCAATCTTTGGAATGTGAAGAGTTGGATGACTTGGCCCCTGTGGACATAAAACCAACCTGGAATAACAACAGAGAATGGAATGCAACGATTTCTAAGAGGATTGATAGGTTTCTTATTTACAGTCATATTTTGAATGAGGTAGGAAGATGCAAGACTTTGGTGGAAAAGACTCGATGTTCAGGCCATTTCCCGATATTACTAGATATTGAAGAATCAAGTGATAAACTCGATGCTCCATTTAAGTTCAATCTATCTTGGATTATTGGATTAAGAGTTTCAATCATTGGTTCGAACAAACTGGAAACCATTTGATGCTAGGTTGGGGGTCTCAAATAGTATATAGTTCATGGCTTCTTTAAGAATTATTAAGCAAAAATTGACGGATTGTGATGGAATCAAGCACCAGATATGAAGCCATAAATTAAAATAGGTTGAATCAGGATGGAAAAATTGGTAAATAGAGGGGAAAGATTCATTCTGAATGATGAAGAAATCAAAGCTATTAAGAATCCGAAATTTTCACAATTTTGTTGCACAAAGGAAACAAAAAAATAATAATTTGGGAATTGTGGGATGAAGAGGGAAGGCAAGTTAAAAACTTTGGTGAGATGGAAGATCTGGGGTGAGACATTTTGGTAAAACATTTACTGAACCTAAAATATGTAACCTTGCTTAGATACTCTCAATGATTGGAAAATTCCATAGATTCATTGAATATTAGGAGGATGAGGAGTTCTTTAAGGATATATCCTTCGAAGAGTTGTTTTAAGCTATGAAAAAATTATGAAAAGACAAAATCTCGGGCCTAATGGCTGGATGGTATATTTTTTTTCTAGATTTCTTTAACATGCTAGGGAACAACCTACTCCAACTAGCTAAGGAGATTATATTGGAAGGGAAGGTTCCTGAGAACATAAACCCAAATTTTATTGGTCTCATTCCAAAGACAGATATCCTGAATTATTTTGATGAATTTCATCTAATCTCTCTCCACAATATGCTTTACAAAATTGTGTCAAAGGTCATTGCTTTGAGACTCAAGCCAATTCTCTCCAGCGTAATTTCTGATGAGAAATTTGGATTTCTACAAGATAGGCACATTCATGAGGTAGTGATTACAACAAAAGAAGCATCACATACCACAAAATCCAAGAATCGATCGGCCTTTCTAACAAAATTTGATCTATCAATGATCCAAGTGGATCTTGGTGGTCATCCACCTTTTCCACTAAATCAACATTTTGAGCCTATGGTTTTGATAAAACATGATATTCACCCATTTGATGGGGAATGTAATGTAATTCCCTCTTCATTTTTCAGTTACAGACATCATGTAATGATTTCCTAGTGGTTTTATGTACATGCCTGCAACATAGCATTAATGCACATAATCCCATTAGAACTATGCACTTAAGCATGCTCAGGATAGAGTAGTATTGGGATGGGCCCAAGACGTCCTAATGTTTTACATGCCTATGGAATTTTATAAACTTAATCCAATGTATCCCACATGCATCATAGGAATTGTTCTCCTCTCACTCTCTCATATGTAATTGAGGTGAAGGAGGCCCTTTAAGCATGCAATGGAGTGTGATGTAAATCTTGTTGCAAATGAAGTGTATCCAACATCTCTTTCTTTTCAGAGATAAGCTACCCATTCTACGAGTTTGTATTCTACAATGTTTTTCTCTCTTATTCATTAATAGAAGTTGGATTTCACTATATTTATGTGTTTCTAGTAATATCTTTGTGTGTTTCCTTGTTATATCTTTGTTATATTTTTTTCTTCATGTCATTCTCAAAATAACCCGGATTAGTGGTATCAGAGCAGTATTCTCCTTCTCATTTCTCAGAGAAGGTCCCCGATGAAGTCAGGGTGTAGAGATTTGGGTCTTAAGCTAGTTTCACTTGAGGACAACCTCTCTCTCTAGCCCAAGAGACCTCCCATGGCGGAAGAAAAGAGAGATGATAGAGTAAGATATCCTTTCAAGACATTGCTTGAGGAATCCCTCGTGCAACAAAGGAACGAGATCATGGACAACTTCACTCACATCCTTCGAACACTACCGATGGCGACGATTGAGGCATATTCGACAAGAAACCATTTCAAAGGTGCAACACCCTTCAAGGTACAAGTCAATTTTGATATCCCCTTATTTGAAGGCTAGATAGATGCATATGCTCTAGAAAAATGGTTGAATTTTATAGAAGGTTATTATTTTGTCCCAAAAAATTTCGACAGTGAAAAGATCACCTTCACACTCCTTAAATCCCTTCCTCATGTTAGAGCTTGGTGGGAAGGTTACTAGGAGAGGTACATTGCGGGTGAATCTACACCATTCAAGAGAGAACCCACTTGGGTGGCCTTTGTAAATTTCTACCATGTCAAAAACTATGATGACCAATACATGAGATGGACAACTCTACGTTAGAAAAGAGACCAAACTATGTCATAATAAACTAACATCTTTGATACCTTGCGCTCAAAGTTGGGTATCAAAGACTCTGAGGGACACATGATCCTGAAGTACTGCAATGGTATGCATAGGTACATACAAACATACATGGATTTATTGTACATCTTCTCACTGGGAGTTTATTATCGATATGCGGTCAAAATCGAGCAGAAATTCAAGTAGCAGAGTAAGCATGAGTTCGGGTTTGAAAATATGTCACAAAAGAAGTATGTAAAAGGAAACCCTAACTCACATAATAAAGGACATATCAACAAGGAAGGCCAACCTCAAGATATCCAGTTCAAGACACATAAAGATAAGGGTAACGGGAAGTTTAAGAAAGACACTGGAAAGCGGTGTGAGTTCCACAACGTCCCTTGGCACAACACTGATGAATGTTTCTCAAAACAATCATTGGTGGTCGAGCTCAAAGAAAAAGAATTAGAACCTTACTCAGACTTTGATTCAAAGCAAAATAAAGGGAAACGAATCATTGATGCAGACCCCACTACTACCATCATGACCACAACAATACAACCAGAAGAACTAGAGGAGCTTGAGGAGGGGGAGCGCCTCTTCCACTTCCATATATGGGTAAATGGGACTCCACTGCATTTCGTTGTTGACAACGAGAGTTAGAATAACTCGATCTCAACTGAAGTTGTCAAGATATTGAATATACGAAAGATTCCACACTCCCAAGCATACACAATCGGATGGTTGAGCCAGGGACAGGACATCTGTGTTAGCCAACAGTGCCACATGTCCTATGGAATCAATCCCTTCAAGGATGAGGTAGTTTGTGATATTTCCCCACTTGAAGTTTGTGATGTTCTTTTAGGAAAACCATATATGTGGAAATGATAGGCTATCTATGAGTCTCAGCCCCGTAGTGTCATTATTTCTCTAGGAGTTCATCTCTACAGGGTACCAGAGGTAGTTCCATCTACTATATGGGGAAAACAGTGCCACAAATTAATCTCTCATACCACAAATTTTAGCCTCTTCATGATTCGGTCAGAAGGTGAACAAAAGGACACTGCCACCACTATAGCCTTTCTATCCAATAGAAGCAAGTCGACAAGTGATATGGATTTATTTTCGGAACGAAATGAAAGAAGAGAAATTATAATGAAATACTCATGAAAATTGCCAGAAACATTGAAATACAACAATACTTGATTTCTATTAATGAAATAATTGTAAAGAGACTGTAAAAATACAGAGTCAAAGACTTGCTAGAATGGTGGAAGCTTTATCTCTGAGAAGATATGTGACGACTATGCTCATTCACCAGAAGATGATTACAATGAGGTTCTGAAGGCCTTTTTATGATAAACAAGAATGTCAAAACCCTAGACATCCAAAGCCCTAACTCTAATAAATGAAACACCAAAATTCATGTGGGCCTCGTTTGGGTAAGTTAGTACATTAACTTCCCGTGGTCGTAACTTTTTCATACGATATTCGTTTTAGGCACGTGATAGCTCGTTGCAAAGGTTTTTTCGAGAACTATGCATTACGCCATCAAACTCTGAATCCATCTATAGTTTGACTGTGGCAAGCCAAAAAAAATTGTTTAGGGGCCCAAAATGGCCCTGGAAGTACAACAATATGTGTTGACATGAAAACATACAAAATAAGCTAGTTGGATTTGGTGGGAGGCCAACAGTATCCACCTAGAATATGTGTAGAGCTTCAGACAACCCACGAAGTGTAGAACCCACAATTACAAAGAAGTACAGAAGAACATGTTGCACTAAAAAATGACAAGAGGATCCAGTTGGATTAGGTGGGTGGCCACCAATATCCACTTGTATCAATCCTCCCCCCTTAGGAAGCAATGGTCTCCATTGTGTTGAGTGCCCAGGGAAGTGGAGAAATCATTTTTTGAATCCAAAGCTTAGTGAGTTGTGTTCCTTGTTGGAGAAGTTGTGCTTCTTGGATTTTGAAAGACTATCACAAACCTGTTGTTGGAGGGGTTGAATATGTTCCACCAACCTGTTGTCTCTGGGTTGAATGGGGCATTGTGTAGGCACCATTGTAGGTGAAGAAACAATATCTTCTATCTCTTTGACAATCTGTTTTTGTTGGATAGAAGGTGTTGAGGCTACAATGGTTGTAGAGGTCTTCTGTACATCCTTTAAACTGACTGTGAAGATGATGAATTTTGCAGTATGAGAGATTACCTTGCGGTTCTATTTTGGTGGATCAGTAGTCAGAACTACCACAGGTATCTTGTAGAGCTGACCTCCCATAGTAATAATGACACTACGAGGTCTATACTTATAGACATCATGACATTTTCACATATATGGTTGGCCCAAAACAACATCACAAACATAAAGAGGGGAAATATCACACACTACCTCATCTTTGAAGGGATGGATTCCATAGGACAGGCAACACTACTTGATGACGCGAAGATATCATCCCTGGTGAAACCACCTGATGTTGTATGGTTGCGGGTGTGGTGTTGTCAAAAAAACCAAATGTTTGAAGACCTTAGCGGATATGACGTTATTCTAGCTTCCGTTATCAACAATGAAATGAAATGGGGTCCCCTTCACCCACATATTTGAAATAAAGAGGCACTCCCCCTCTTTGGGATCTACTGGTTATTCTATCTAAATTGTTGTGGTCATGACAATAACAGTGGGGTCTTTGATGATGATTTGTTTATTTTCAATATTTTCTGGATCATATTTTGAATTAGGGTTCGGCTCCATGTGTTTGACCTCGACCACCAATGACTGTTTCGACCAAAATTCATTGATGTTGTGCCGGGGGATTTTTTGGAAATCACACCACTTCCCAGTTTCATTATTTGTCTTTAATTTACCCGTTTTGTCCTGTGTCTTGGACTGGTTGTTTAGAGGTTGTTGGTTAGGACCATCTTTACCATGCTTTGTTTGTTGCATATTTGCAAACCTGAATTCCCATTTGTTCTGGTGCCTAAATTTATGCTCGATTTTGACTACATATCGATAGGAAGCTCCCAATGATGTAATGTTTATGAAATCTATTTCAGTTTGGATGTGCCTATGCAGAGCCCCATGGTATTTCAGAACCAGATGTCGCTCAGAGTCTTTGATACCCAACTTAGTGCACAAGGTATGGAAAGTATTTGTGAACTCCAACATTGTTCAACTCTTCTCTTACCTCAGTGTGGTCCATCTCATGTATTGGTCTTCATAGTTATCAACTGGATGATATTGTTCTTTGACCACATCCACAAAAAATACCAAGTGGGCTCGACCCCATATATTCTAGATTCCTTTGTGGAACTTTGCTCCCAGTAAGTTTCCCACCAATGTTTGACATGGGGGAGAGCCTTGAGGAGTGCGAAGGTGATCTTTTCTCTGTCGAAAAAATTTTGAACAGAAAAATAACCTTTTGATAGATTTAACCATTTTTATAGGGCATTCGCATCTATCTGACCTTCAAATATGCGAATATCAAAATTAACTTGTAACTTGAATGGAGAGGTTCCTCCAAAATGGTCACTTGATGAAGATGCGCCTGTTGCTATCGACAGGAGTTGAAGAACATGTACAAAAGTCTCCATCATTTCATCCCTCTGTCATGTGAGAGCTTGCTCAAGCAACAGGTTAATAGAATATTCTACTTCACCATCTTTCTTTTCTGTCGCCATTAAGGGTTTCTTGGGCGTGCGAGAGTCTTTTTCCTCAAGAGAGACAAAATTGAGACCCAACTAGATATACTGGGACCTCGTCGGGGACATGCACTGAAAAATGATCAAGAGAAGTCTGCTCTGATACCACTAATACAGATTTATTTTTGGAATGAAATGAAATCAGAGAAATTATTATGAAATACTCATGAAAAATGCCAGAGCCAGAGAAATACATCAATACTTGATTTCTATTAATGAAAGAATTGTAAAGAGACTGTAAAAATACAGAGTTCAAGACTCGCTTGAATGGTGGCAGCTTTATCTCTAAGAAGAAATGTGATGGATACGCTCATTCTCCAGAACATGATTACAATGAGACTTTGAAGGCATTTTTATGATAAATAGGAATGCAAAAGCCCTAGACATCTGAAAACCTAACTCTAGGATATGAAACGCCAAAAGTCATGCGGGCCCCATTTGGGTAAGTTAGTACATTAACTTCCCGAGGTCGTAACTTTTGCATACAATCTTCATTTTAGGCGCATGATAGCCAATTGGAAAAGTACTTTTGATAAATACACATTACACCATCAAACTTTCACTCCATCTACAGTTTGATTGTGGAGAGCCAAAAAAACATTGTTTAGAGGCCCAAAACAACCCTGGAAGTACAACAAGTTGTGTTGACATGAAAACATACAAAATAATCCAGTTGGATTAAGTGGGAGGCCACGAGTATCTACCTGGAATATGTGTAGGGATTTAGACAACCCCATAAGTGTATAACTCACAATTACAAAGAAGTACAAAAGAATGTGTTTCACTAAAAACTAACAAGAGGAGGCAGTTGGATTAGGTGGGTGGCCACCAATATCCACCTGGATCAACAAGATTGTAAAGGAACACAAACAAAATGAGATTCTTCCATATGTTCAACATAGCTCTATTGGCCATGGCCCTTTCCTGGTGTGTTTGGGGTTCCCACCAATAGCCCCCATTGAGATTCCTCGAGAGATTCCTCCCACACTTAGACCAAGGCAGATCATGTAGCCAAATCTGTTGAATGGATCCAACACTTCCAACAGGTTCATGACATCCTTCCATGGGAAAATTACAATGAGGACATCTAATTCAACAAGGAAAGCAACTCACCAAGGTTCAGATTCAACAGAATTTTCCCAATCTCTCGAGAGAACTTGATGCAATGGGGACCATTGCTTCCTAACGAGGGAGGAATGATCCAAGTGGATCTTGGTGGCCATCCACCTTTTCCACTAAATCAACATTTTGAGCCTATGGTTTTGATAAACCTTGATATTCGCCCTTTTGATGGGGAATGGAATGCAACGCCATCTTCATTTTTTCATTAAAAATATCATGTAATGATTTCCTAGTGGTTTTATGTACATGCTTGTAACATAGAGTTAATGAATCATATCCCATTAAAACTCCATAGTTAAGTGCGCTCATGCTAGAGTAATAATGGGATGGGTAACCACCCAGGAATTCCTAGTGTTTTACATGCCTATGACATTTTATAAACTTAGTCCAATTTATCCCACATGATTCATGGGAATTCTTCTCCTCTCACTCTCTCATATGTAATTGAGGTGAAGGAGGCCCTTTAAGCATGCAATGGAGTGTGATGTAAATCTTGTTGTGAATGAAGCATAGCCACCATCTCTTTCTTTTCAGAGATAAGCTACCCGATTCTTCCAGTTTGTGCTCTACAATGTTTCTCTCTCTTATTCATTAATAGAAATTCGGTTTCACTATATTTCTGTGTTTCTAGCAATATCTCTTTGTATTTCCTTATTATATATATGCTATTTTTATTTCTTCATGTCATTCTCAAAATAATCTGGATCAATCAAAGGCCTACGATAGGGTCTCATGGACATAATTATAGCTTATGCTTTTTCATATAGGGTTCTCTTACAAAGTTATAAAATGGATCATGGGGTGTGTTACTAGCACACAATTTGTTGTGTTAATAAATGGTTCGACATCAAACTTTTTCAATTCTTCAAGAAGCCTTAGGCATGGATCACCCCTATCTCCATACCTAGTTCTATTGGTGGTGGAGGGTTTGAGTAGGATAATGAAGGAAGCAATTGGATGTGGTCAATTAAGAGGTGAGTATGTGGGGAGATCCATGGCCATATCTCATATTATTTTTTGATGATGTACATATTTTTTTGTCTTGGAGAGGAAGAATATTTAAGATGAACCTTGGATTCCTTTGATCTATTTTGTTTGGGAATGGGTATGGAATAAAATTATCAAAATTCGGTTGTTTTCACATTGAACATAGAGAGAGGAATTTTCCATAGGAGGAAAACTTTATGTCCTTTTGGATTGAAGAATTTCAACGATGGTTTAAAGTATCTAGGGTTTACATTGAAACCAAATTTCTATATGAAACAGGATTGTCAGTGGTTATTGGGAAAAATTGATTCAAAAATAAACTTCTGATGCAATAGGTGGCTATCCTATGGAGGTTTTCTAGTCCTAATTAAGATTGTTCTAGAAGCAATTTTAGTAATCTGGCACTTACTTGCATACATTACTAAAGGAATCATGGAAATAGTTGGAAATATCAATTTTAATTACATGTGCAGTGGAAGTTCAGAGTATAAAGGTCTCCATCTAGTAAGCTATAAAAAAATTTCTTTGCCAAAATAAGTGGGTGGATAGGGTCTTAATAATGGTATCCTATTTGGAAAAAAATTAGTTTCCAAGTCTGTGTGGGCACCGTTTCAATTCTCCAATTCTTTGGAGTAGGATTTTAGTGGATAAGTATGTTGGCAATGGTTCAATCATGGATTGGATTCGAACATGAAACAAAACATATCCAATGTTTCTAATCATTCAAAATTTATTACACTTTCTTTCCCAACTCTAGGGAAGTATTTGGCTTAGAAAGTTGGATCCGAGGTGGAAATGAGGATTGGGGTTGATGGGATTATGGGATGCAATGATAGAGTTTTTCTTGCAAAAGGTTTAGTTCACTATTTACAACATATTGGTAAGGTGACTTTGGCTAGGATTAGTGACTCGACATCCACCTCTTTGTGGAAACAAGGATGGCTTACAATTCAACATTTGGGATTTCTAAGGGAATGGTCGAATCATTGGAAAATGTTTTTGGATGAACTTGAACATGGTAAAATTAGACTAGTGGAAAAAGAGGATGAACTTGTATGGGAATTAATTAATTATTCGGGGGGTCCTACTTTGCAAAACTTGGCTACAAAACAATTTTATCAAATTTTCCTGTAGGTAGTGAGATTTGGTGGAAACAAAATTAGAGGACAAAGGCTCCCCCAAAGAGTATTCTATTCTTGTGGTTGATTCTCCATGGTGAAGTTCTTACTTGTGATGTGTCGACGCCCAAAAGCGCAACATGAAATCCTTGCCTGCAAATAAGTTGCAATGCATTATTACTTATATACATTTAAGATAATACTAAATAGGTGGGACCCCTATTTAGGAAAACAACGATGGAAAGTGATTCTCTTATTTGCACTCATGATTACCTTATGAGAAATATTCTACAGTTGAAAATAAACAAAGAAATTCTAGCATGTTTCCATGTGCAATTGATGGATGCTGAGTGTGTTGACAATTTGATTTTAATAAAAAACAAAAAGGAGAAAATGTTTGTTTTAATAAGCATTTTGGTTTATTTTGCTACACCTAGATGTTGACATATTATTCAAACTCCAAGTACATGCCACATCGCAACTTATGGTGTATTGGACTTATGGTATACTTGTTATATATTGTGGAAAATTGATATGTTTCCATTAGTAAGAAATGTGGTACATATTTTGGTGCTAAGTGTTGAACGGGCATGTAATACTTATGAGATCTATTTGGGGGGTGATTCGATTTTGAATTGTAAATGTTATGTTTGGTGGTGAATGGATATACATGGTTGACTATGTGTTTTATGGAAAATGTTTTAGAAGTTTGAGTGTGCTCATAATTGGCTGTGGTTGATGGAAATTAATGAGAAAAGAGGGGAACCGATGTGCATTTACTGCACATTGTTCTTACCCTACCTCGAATTCACCACCTTCACTATACTTGCACTTGTTTTGGTTTCTTCGGTCAGTATTGCCTCCATTTTGCTCGGCCTTTGGAAGAATAGTGGTGCTCTTTAGCTTTCTGGCATTCTCCTTACATGTATGTTGGCTCTTATCTCTCCATCCATGAATTGTAACTCTGCTCCGAATAAAATCATTATGTTGGATCTTAGATTTTTCATGAAGAGTGTGTTTGCTTTCTGAAGATTACAGTGGATATATGTGGGCATTTTGGCTGTGCAAATTACATTTAAATTGGGTTTCTTCCTGTTGGAATTTAAATGTTTCAAGCTGAGAAATTTGTTTGGCATTCCATTATGTTTGAAGTATGTGATTGTGTTACGCCCAAAATGAATGTTGGTTATTATGGTATGAATGTTGGCAAATGATTATGGTGAATACATTCAGTTTCAATCATTTCTTGTGATTAAATTTCAATGGTTTTTCTCTGTGAAATAAAAATAAGAATTGGGTTTTTGTGATTATTGTGTAATGCCACATCCTCTACCCAGTCCTTGGAATATTTTCGACCCTTCGTATTATCATTCTACTATTTGAAAATATATTGGAGACCTGTGTATTTTCCTTGCAGCCATTTTGGGAGGTCTGTGGAAAGGTTTGTTTTGGGAATAAATGTATTTTTTGTTTTCTTTGCATCCCCCATTTCAAAATATTTCTCCTATGGCTTGTCCAGGCCTCATTTTTTATCCGATATATGGACAATTAATTCGAACTCGAGTTTCGATATTTGTTATGGTGTTGACCCAACAATGGGAAAGATTGGTTATATCCATGAAGTCTTGGCTCATTTGTTATTTATCTATGAGGATTTGGTTGATTTTGAAGTTATATGGTTTTGAAAAAATGATGACCACTAGTTTCACATTGAGGTTTCAAACCCAGTCCGTTTATGCAACAATTATTGGGGTTGTGATATGAATTTTATATGATGAAGGGTCGATGGATTTATGTTTGTTTTCTTGGCCTCCCATGTTGGCTTGAGGCAATCTGGTCTTAAATGACTTTGTAAACAATCTCCTACAAAACGTTTTGCTAGTTTAAATGGACATCTATAAAAAAAAAAAAAAAATGAAAGTTGTAAAGTTTGACAGTCCTGAAATTTTCCTTGGGTTTTATATCGAGCACCATAAAAATTATTGTGTCTTGGATTTGAATTGTTAACAAAGAAAGGCTTTTGGAAAATGATGGCAATGGCGATTTTAAAGTCAATAAATGTTATTTCATGTAATAAAACAAAAATAATCTCATTCCCATTCATTATCTCACTTTCCGCTCATTATATGCCAACCACCTTCCCAAATACATTTGATTTGTCCCCTGTTATGTTATGATGAATTTCATTTAAAAAAAAAAAAAAAGGGACTAGATGATGACTGGTGTTTGAAGTTTGGATATGGAGACATTGTTTTTATAAGGAAGTTACCTCTGCATTTGCTTGGACAATATTCATTGGTTGGTTCCCATCCATGCTACCATTTTTCGCTCATCACAAATCCCCCCATCTTCCCAATAGCCCTATCACTCCCTATTCAAATGGAAATTGATTATTGAATTTAAAAGTATGATGGATGGATGGATTGCATGTGCTTCTCTTGTGAATGCTAGAGCCAACTTTTTGATTTTATTTAGGTAGAGTATTGATGCATGGATTGTTAAGATTTTTTCATAACTTGATTGGAATATTGCCTCATGATGAGTTTCTTTAGCAGAGACAACAATGTTAGAGGTGTAAATAGAGAAAGAGGAAATAATTGGAAAAGAGGCCATAGAAGGCCATGATTTTCGATACATTTTGATGTTGATACGCAAGAACTAAATCAACTTTTCCAAGTTGGGTTCTTTAATCTAGTTGGCCAAGGAATTCTGCAACCTCTACCTGAGAGGCATCCTTTCCGGCCACATCAAAATTTCTCTGGTATCCATGTCTCCCTTTCATGTGTCTATGCAGCCAAAACCACATGACAATGATGGTTGGCAAGAAATTGTTCATTAACATGTAGCTCATCACCATGGTTGGCCTACTGTGTCGTTACCATTTCCCCCTCCTCCACCACCATTCATCCCAAATTCCCAAGCTGATCATGTTGTCTCGTGAGTACAGTCCTCTCATGCAAGCAAAATATTAAAATCTACCATCCCTGAGCCAAAATTAGATAAAGGAAAAGAGGTGGCTGATCCCTCCAAGTCTTTTAAAGACTCCTATGAATCAGTATCCTCTCATCTCCACCTCAAAGATGATTCTTCCCATGTCATCAGTGAAATCCACCCACAAGGTTCCAATCAGTTGAAGGTTGTTGCACAGGACAAATCAGAAAAATGATCAAGAGAAAGCAGCAGTGAAAAGAGGAAAAACGTCGCTCACAACAAATATAGTTTTTAATGTTCTTAATGCTATTTTCTTTTGAGGACATTATTTTTATTCGATATGACATTATTTTGGACAACAAATACATATTCATACAGAGTTTTGGACAACATGGATATAATGTTATTTTTGGATATAGTCATGTTTTATTTTTTGATATTAAAATATTGGACTATTAAATATTGGAATATGAGGATGAGAGTTACAAGGCATTTGAATTAAATATTTGGGGTATTATACTTCATGTTTTGATGATTACTAAAAAATGAAAATTGGAGTGACAAGGGGTCCCACCTATTTAGTAACAAAAGAAAAAAAGTTGAACTACAATACTTATTGAGAAATAATAAAAGCTCAATAAAAAGAAGATACAAGGGGAGAGAAAAGAAGGAGAATTTCTGATATAAGGTCTCCTCTATACTTGTGAGATAATTCTTTTCTTCATTCATTCCGAGTTTACTAGAAATCTAAACCAGCTTGATGATAGCAGGGTCTTATTGAAGGCAACATGATTCAAAACTGAATCATATCTTTCAACAACTTGTTTCTAAAGGTGTATGGTTTATCTTTGGTAGTCTGTGTGTTCTTGTTTGTTTATGGATTAGATTTCATGACTGATAAATAATATTTTGTAGAGTCAAGTGACAACATTTTTATGGCAAGTTGATCCAGATCTTTAGCTTCAATTTTCTTTTGTTGTCAGAGTCTTTTTGTATGGTTCCCATCAGAGACTTCTAAATTTGACTTTGGTCCCACCCTCGTAGGGGTTTGTAAAGAGAGTTATGCTTTTCATCTCAAAATGAAGTTAATATAAAAATCAGATTTTTTATTTCAGTCTCAGATGTGTATCTTAGTGATATTGTTCATATTTTACTTTTATTCTTGTTTCTTATCCATGTACACACTTATGTATATCTCTGACTCTTTTCTTTTTTTACAGTTACATATAAGATACAAAAGCAGCCTTAGTCCCTAGTACATATTACTGTGGATTAAGATATTGTTTTGAATTAAAGGCTATAAACTCTGGGTAACATTCCCAATTATCTTTCCTTAGCCTAGAAAGATCTGAAAATGCTTGAGTAAGGTTCTTCATACCTTTTCCTCAACAGGATGCACTGCAGAGAAGGAATTTCTAGGGTACAAATATGTGTTATCTCTCTCGAAATGATAATGAGGACAATACATATATGTTTCTCACATGTCCATTCAAAAGAGAAGTATGGTCCGAGATCCCGTTAAGAGTCCATCAATAGGGTATTTGGCATAAAGATTTTTTAAGTGAATGATTTGATGAGTTTATAAGGAAAAGGGATTTAAAGAAATGGATGGCTCTTCCACCAATTGTGTGTTGGAGTTTATGGTCGGCTAGAAACTCAAGATTATCTGAAAACATGATTTCACCTCCCTTGATTGTTGCTAGATTGGCGGAGGAAAAGATTTAAGAATATAAATTAGTTTTGACTCATCTAGTATTTTCCACTAATGAGTCTGGGTCCTTCTTTGGTAGGGATTTCCAAAGTGAGTCTCGGTCCTTCTTTGGTAGGGATTTCCAAAGAGCAGGTATGTTATGTGGTTTGGGATTTAACTTGCATATTTCAAATTTTGTTTCATATTCTTTTAAAGAAAATGCCGAAGAAGGAACAAAGAACATGGGGGAGTTGTTGGCTTTGCTTTACCTACTAAAGAGGTAAATTCCTTGAAAAATTTTGGTGAGTCTTATCTGGTTATCAATTTCATCCAAGGCACATATTACTAATTTGTCCCTGTCTGCGTTAGCCCTACAAATTCAAGATATAGTGCAATACTTTGGTCATAATAAAGCTCGCCATAACTTTCGAGACACAGAAGGATTGCAATTGATAGACATCGAATATGTATGTGACTTTTAAAGAATGTGATAAATGTCATACGCGTCACATCTATTACAAAGAAACTGCAAGAGAGCTAAGCTCCCGTGATTCATTCCGCTTTGCGGCTAAATGCATAAGTTCAACGACTTCGACCGAAGGCAATTTCCTGGTTGGTTAAGTCGCCACCGACAATCAAAAAATTTGACAGTGGTCATGCAAAATTTTTAAGTTCGATTGAATTAATATTCTAATTTCAACCATCCAAATTTGTAATTTATTATTTCAATAAATTTTTAAGAATATAATCTATCTTTTAAGAAGATACTAATCTATTTGAGAAAAAATTATACAACAAGTCATTAATTGAGTATATTAAATGCACAGTATTCACCATCCACATCCAAATCCAATAGATGATAAGATGAAACACACATTGTCAATCCTGGAGGATGCCGAATTGCTTTCCACAATTTTATTCAACGCTATAGATTAGCTCGAAAAATCGATGAATTTTATTCAATTGTGGCGACATTGCTTTCCACAATTTTATTCAACGCTATAGATTAGATGGCGACATTGGTGAATTGATAAGGAGTCTTAGGGCATCACAGGCAGATACATCAACCTCTGAAAATTGGGAGAGGATCCAACGTCTCGCTTAGCAAGTTCAAATTACCGCATCTCTAGTTTGCATCCACTAGAAGTCATCAGTTTCCATTCATAACCATTTTATGGAAAGTCTAGATTGCATCCACCAGAAGTCACCAGTTTATGGAAAGTATAGATATTTTCAAGCAAGTTTTAGATATTTTCCTTCAAAGGCAAGTTTGCATGATGTATGCAGTAATGTATCATTTCCATCCTATCCTATATTTTTTTTATGGTAAATAGTGTGATATGCAACTGACAGAAGATGATTGGTACACATTGATTATTGTTATTAGATCTCCTTATTCTCCAAAATGAGTAACCAGGATGGAATTTGACAAGGGCAAAGAGATAACGAGGAACGTAATTTACGGTTAAGAATTCTGGCTGACCGTCAACATCTTTCATTAAAACTGCAAAAACTAGTGGTAATGTTCAAATTTGAGACTGTTTTACTCCCTGGAGTAACAGAAGTTGCTCCAATAATTCCAATACTTGATTTTGTAATCTCACGATCATAATTTTCTCCTGAGGTAAGAGAAGTTGCTCCAATAAATCCTGTACTTGTTTTGTTTAGAGAAGTTGCTCCAATAAATCCGGTACTTGTTTTGTTTTTTAATCTCAGGAACAAATTGCAGCAAAAGATAAATGTGAAAGCTATGTGAATTGACATTTTCCATTCAATTATCCACATCTCTTACCAGCTAAGCACTACCTATTTTAAATTACAACATACGCATAAGACACACTAAACATGAAAGATCTAACTCAGTGGGCGATGAGACTAATCACCTTATGTAATCTCGAATTGGGGCCATCGAGGAACCTCCCATCGTATCATTATAAAGTTAAGATTAAATATTTTTCAAAATAAGATTAAATATTTTCCAATTTTTTGGATGTTAAATTCAATATATTTTTAAACTTAATAAATTTGACAAAGTTTTAGAATTATGAAATTAAGTTTTATCAAACAATCTTAATGAGTTTAACATAATTAAATACACATTATTTTCTATTTTTAAAAATGAGGATAGAAGCATTCCCTTTAATTATAGGACTATTATGATTATTTGGATTTTAGCCAATCTATATGGAATTATTTTGAAAAACAAGATTAGCCTATGGCTAGAAAGTCACAGTAAAAGAGTTAAAAGGTTAGATCATTGCGGAGGAGTTATGAAATACTAAAACCAATTTTTTTTGTTGTTTTGCTGACTTTAAAAAAGCTTTTGACGCGATTATGAGGAAAAACCTTTGGGATAGGTTGGAAGAGATAAAAGTGTCTTTCGAGTTAAAGACTGCTACAACAAGATTGTATGAGAATGTTATTGTCAAGTTTAAAAACATTGAGGGCTGATCAAAAGAAATTAACTGCAATATTGGAGTCAAACAAGGTTGTTCCTTGTCCTCTACCATTTTTGGCATATACATCGACAAGTTAGAAGATTGCTTGGAAGAAGCAAGTTGTGTTGACTCTACTCTCACTGGTATAATCATCAATATTCTTCTTTATGATGATGATATTGTTCTTATGGTGATGAGTCCCCACAATCTTGGAAATCAACTAAGAATCCTCAAAAATATGTTCCAATATGAGTATGCCCGTTAATACTGACAAGACTAAGGTCATGATCATTAAAGAAAACAAGATCACTTATGATACCTTTGTATATAGTCGAATGTCGTTCTTCTCAGTTAGACCTTTCCAACGATGTATCGAGCACCCCAAACAGAGATTGTATCCAAAAGTTACACCCTCGGGAAGTTCACATATCAACTACCCCCATCGGGACCCACAAACCTTTTGGATTTTCATCTTTTGGGGTTAGGGTTTTGGATTTTACTTATGTTAAAAAGGCCTTTGGAGTGTCATTGTAACAATCATCTTCTTGTGAATGCAAGTAGCTGTCACATCTCTTCTCAGAGATAAGTTTCCACCTATAATATCCCTTGGTAGAGCCCCAGTTGTAATTATGAATTGTAAACATGTTTGTTAGGTTGGTGAGCCGAGTTATAATAATCTAGGAGTCTTATGTGATGATTAAGCCAGAGAGCCTAGGATGCTAAGGCCAGGAGCCTATTTTGTATATGTAATTATGAAAAATCATTAATAAAAATTACACATCGTTGTGTGTAGACCCTCCACGAAGAAAGAGTTATGGGGGACTAAGCTCCACTAGGTGGGGAATGGGCTAAGTGTCTAGGAATAGGGGCTAAGATAGAGGGCTTACCTCTAAAGGAATAATATTATATTATTATTTCCTAAATGTTAAGGTTTGACATAATCTATGTTGTCCTAAGTTCCTATGGGAAAGGGGGACGAGTGTTAAGTGGAGCTCATGTAGCTTCAAGGAGACATGTGTCAACTTGGGCGCATGCAGTTTTAAGTGGGAAATTCATCTAGTTGTAGGGGGATCTCATGCACGAGTCTCACGATTCTCATGACTAGCGATAGTTCACCATTGCATCGGCACTCTTGCGAGGTTAGCTACCCTGGAAGAGAGACATACTCCCCACTGAGGCACGCCCTAGTGTAACTTGGAGACACTAGATTTTTCCTACGTATTTCCTGTGAAGCCCGACGAACTTGTATTTTTCCCGAGTCGTGTTGTGTCGTAGCGGTTGGCGGTTGTTGTCAACGCAGTTTTGGCTAAGATTGGTTTGTTGTCATATTCTATGTCCATACATGTTTTATGTGGTTGACTTTACCTGTGTGTTACCTGAATTCTATTGTTGACATCACTTATGTCCGTTTGACATAAGAGCTGAATTGAAGGACCAAGTTGTCAGGCTTGTGAGCAACTCTCCCAGGTGAGAGAGTTTGTTGGGAAGTGAGTTCTCCTGGAGGGAGTCACGTAGCAGCTACAATACTCTGAGACTTCCAGTCCATCCTATTGTTGAATCCCAAGGTAAGGGAGGTGTAGTAACTGATGGATTTGTATTAGTGAAGGTGTGCCCTCTTGGGGTGGAGCAGGTGTGTGGGGAATGAGGGTCTGTGGGTTGTGGGCGTAAGTGGATCATGGGATAAAAGATCCTTCTTGTTGTTTTGTGCAACTTCCTTGTTGTCCTTTCCAAGCCTAGAATTCCCTTTCCCTTTGGAGTTTAGTCCCAGCTGAGGGGTGACCCATTGTTGAGTGTGATGAGCAGCGTGGTTTATGGCTGGGAGGTTCGTGGAAGGTCTGCATGCATTTTGTGTACTTCAATTGAAAGATAAGTACCCATTCCTATGTTCATTTACACGTTGTGTATTTGTACATGCTAGGTTGATGAGTATTGCATGTATATGTTGTTATATTATGGGTTTTTCCTGTGAGTATTGCATGTTTGCGTTTATTGTTATTTTCACATTAATCTATGTATGAACAGAATATGTTGTCAGTTTATGTTTATATTTATATGCATATGATAATTGTTGTTTCTATGAGTAACATGGCCCCGCATGGGTGGCTAGGGTTGTGACAAAATGGTATTAGAGCAGTAAACGAAAATTTAAGGTTGCTTCGGTAGCGTTACCCAACGGGGGTTGATGGCCCGAGATGTTACAAATTGGTATTAGAGTAGTAAAGGAAAGGTTAAGGTTGTTTGGGTAGCGTTACCTAATAGGGGTTGGTGGTTGGGGACGTTACAAATTGGTATCAGAGCCATGGTTTCGACACTGAGCCTGGATGGGCCATGTTAGTGGTTAACGAGACAAAGATTTCAGAGTGAATTGTTATCGAAAGGGACAAAATTCGAGGTTCAGGGCATCCTTGAGTGCAAGGAGTGCATCGACAGAGTCTTTGACTCAAAAAGCTCGGGAGAAATAATTTGAGTTTTCTAGTGAAGGGACGCAAAAATCTGTTGCAAGGATTACATAGATCTGAAAGTCGACCAAGTGTCCAAGCAACCCTCTAAGGAGAAAGGGGTTCGAGAAACAGAGCTCAGGAGAGATAGCGGGAAGAAATATTCGAAGGGGGAGAAACTATCAAGGTTTAACGAGTTAATAGCTAGGATTTGTTCAAGAGGAAACAGAGTCACCCCAAATCGTCAAATCTGTAAAAGTAGCGAGGCGGTTAGCCGTGAGTTCCTTTGGAAATCTGCGGAGTGACGAAGTCCATCTGTGTCATCTATCTGAGAGAGAGGATACGTGGCGGAAATCGATGGACTTCGGGTGAAATCACTTCGGGAGAAAACGAGTGTGGAGAGGTTGAAACTCCCGAAGCCTGAAGAGCCGAAGTGAATTGCATTCGTCGATCTGTGGGAGACACGCGTCGATAGATCGCCGACTTTGGGTGAAACCACTCTGGGAGAAATTGAGTGTGGAGAGGTTGAAACACCCGAAGCCCAATGAGTCGAAGTGAATTATAGTCGTCGATCAGTGGAAGACACGCGTCAACAGATCGTGTACTTCGGAAGTGGGGAGAAAGCAACGCGGAGTGCCACGTGCAGGACACACGAAGCCGACACGTGGTCCAATCAGGCGGGTGACACAAGGTAGTTAAACTTGATGAAGAAGTTAGTTGAATCTGGCCCACATTAACTTTGATCATGATCTATCAAGATCGATGATCAGGAGGCATTGTGGAGATTGAAGATGTGAGACAAATAATTCTACAAGGCGGTCCCACAATCCAAACCATGGTTTCCCAAAAGGGGTACGTGTCAGCGTGGGGACAATTGTGGAACGATCATCGGGTTACTCCAAAACCATTGGCCCATGTCCCCACAATTGGAAAAGTATAAAATTTGATGTGAGTTTTCGGTATCTTATAGTTTAAGCACGAAAACATTGGGCCCCAGTGGACGTGTGGCTCTAGATCATAAAGTCCAGAGATTGGACACTCCGGAATAAATGGCTCGTGATGGAATGGGAGGAAGAAACCCCTGAAGTTCCGTTACACCGAAGTAAAATGACGCGATGACGTCACCAAGGTGACATGGAAGTATGCGGAGACTCACGGTTCGAGAGTTTTGGGTTGAGAAAAGGTGGAATCATCTGAAGTCCCGGAGCCCCGAAGCCCAAATTCCCGAAGCATGGAGTAGGAACCTATTGGATTAGCACTTCTTTCGAGCCATGGTCACATGCGAGTTGAGGGCTAAAGAAAAGGGGCTAGCGCCAAAAAACTGTGTTAAAGAAGGGAAAATGGGTTAGGAAGGTATCCCGTGGGTTTCGTCTGGTTCAGACCTACATTAGGAGAGGTACTGAAGACCTGGGAACTTTATGATAGGGTCCAACAAATGTCTAAGAGCCATTAGCTTAGAGAAAAGAGATCGTTGCACAAGAAGTACATAGTGGGAAGATCTAATCTACACATATTGATATATATCAGAATGCTAGTATTTTGATAAAGAAGGACGAGATGTATGCATGGAGAAAGTGACAATATCTCCAAGGAGCAGTCCTACAGATTGGAGATAGAACCTCCATTATTACTATCAGAATGTGCAGTGGAAGCATGGCATGAAGGTCATCAAATATGGCATGACAGAAGTTGAATATGCATGTCAGAAGGCTAAACCAAATTGCTTCAAGAAAGAAGTTGGTGTTAACTATCCAAGGTTACTTAGAGAACATGACTGGAAATATAATTGGGTCATGAAGGAATTGGATCAGAGGGATCCAAGTAATAGGGGAATGATGAAAATTAATATCAGCATAATATGTGGTGGAAAGTATGCAAAGTAGACAAGGAAAAAAACTCATGGATGGAGTCAAGTCCATGAACATCCTAAGATAATGGAAGACTAAATCATGAGATAGATATCAAGCTAATAGGAATGCATGTCAACACTCCAGGAAGGAAATCTAGAATAATAGAGGATTGTTGATGCACTCCAAAGGTGTGAAGGTATTTCCATAAAGGTATGGAGATATCAAGTCAAGAATAATTTAAAAGTGAAGTGACTTCTAAAGAGAAATCAATAAGGAACCATGAAGAAGAAAATTGTTCTATGCATGGTTTTGAATGCAGAGGAGATGGTGCCTGAAAAGAATCCATCTTAAGTAACATAGATCCATGATTGACAACCCAAAAGGTTGGAGGTATCACCTAAATCTATGATGGTAAGGTAAAAGAAGGAGTTTCATTTGATTCTATGCAACTGGAAAAAGGGGCATATGTGCATCCTTACAGTATGCTAGAGATTGGATAGGTAAGTCAATTTTGAAGCTAGTTGGGATAAATGGGTCTAGAAAACAAATAAAAGTTGAAGGTTAATGTCAGCATTAGTAATTGGTTGGAAATGCAAAGGAAACCAAGAGTGATTTTTCTAGAAAGTGCTCAGGACAAAAATAGTGATGTATAATGACTACAATGAGAGCACATGAAGATTCAAGAATCCAACAAGAATTGAAGACTTTTGGGATTAGCAAGGAAAATTTGCACATGGGAAAGAAGTTGTTGAAATTGTGGTAGCAGCAGTTGAATTAGGGTTGGTTGAACAACCATAAGAAGAAAAATAAATTTTTCATGTTGCAAGTGTTGTTGATGATGTTGCTACATATGGAAGGAAGCAACCGAAACTTGAAGGTTGGTTAGGTTTGATAACATTTCAAATATGTGGATGGAACATTTCAGAAATATCTCAACAACAATTTCAAGGTTCATTGCCTTCAAGATGAAATAACATTGGTCCTCATTCAAATATTTGGGTATGCCAATCTCCCTAAAGACTCCCTTCTCCCAGATTTGGAATGAATTCCTAGAGAAAATGGAAAAGTGAATTCAAAATTGGGGAGCTCTATGACTCAATCCTGGAAGTAAATTTTTATTAATCAAGGTTGTTCTATCCTCTTTAACTAATTTTCAATGTGCAACACTACCCGTGCCCAAAGGAGTAATTGAAAATATCTCCAAAAACATAAGAAGCTTTCTCTTGGAAGGAGGTAAGACCAACATGAAAAAATTCCATTTAATCAACTGGAAAATGGTGTGCCAGACCCGTGAAAGAGGTGGGATAGAAATCTGAGATCCTTTGAAGATGAACATATCCCTGGGAGAAAAATTGGTATGGAGAATAGTAACATGACAATCAGAATGGTGGAAAAAATCTATAATCACTAGGTATTTTCAAGCATCCATAGAGATATTTCTTGACATACACTCCCAAATACAAAAGGATCCTCTATCTGGAAACCGATCAAAGCAGCAACACCACTAATCCAAGCCAAAATCTTTTGGTATCCTAGAACTAGAGCCTCAATAAACATATGGACATATAGCATAGTCGGTAAAGAACCTTTGGGTAGAATCGAAGAACTACAATTGCTCAAGGATTGGAGCATTTGATAGGGTCTCATTAAATTAGAACACTATTCGTAATGGGCAGAAATTGGGAAATAGATAGGGTAGAAGGATCTCCACCCTCCCCTCCACTTGCAACCCTTGGTTCCTAAATTGTATGATCCACTAGCTAGATGTGCACCTATAGATTCCAATTCATCAGACGAAATATGTTGGGGAAACTCAAAATTCTCTATAAAAAATGGTTACCAATATCTAATAGAAGACTCTCGAGAATCCCCATGCTCCAATTTATGGGACTTAATTTTGCATGGAGACTCTTTTCCAAAGGTGAACGCTTTCTTTTGGATCTTGGTCCAAGGAAATATACTAACAACAGAAAACTTGTAGAAGAGAGGTATTGTTGGTCCCTTTAGGTGTGTCCTTTGCAAAGATACTACAAAAATCATCCACCATCTCTTTTTTTAATGGAACTTCTCCATGAAAGTTTTAGAACAATTTTATAAGAGTCTCTCACATTGCTATCTCCCACCCAATAATTGGAATGAAATGTTCCTCCTTTGGAAGCACAACTACGTTGATAAATTCAAACAAAATCCTCTATTTACTCGACTATGGAAAGAAATACCAAAATTAATCTATTGGGAAATATGGATGGCGAGAAACAAAGCAATTTTCCATGATAAGAATCTATTTCCATTAAGAGTCCACTCTTTGGCTCGGAGTCTTGTTTTTGACGTGATGTGTGTCAAGAAAAAAAACCCAATTTCTCACATTAATATGGACCAGCTAGAGATAGATTGCATCAATATCATACTCAGTCCTAGATTCTTTCAAATCCCCCCTAGTTTCTACAACTAGACATCATTGACATTCTAGACTTACTAATCAAGGGTTCATGCAACTAAAGAAGTAATAAGAAAAAACTATCTCTTTTTTTTTTATGGAGCTTCAGAAGGGAATCTGGAGGCAACAGGTGCAGGGGGGATCATATTTGACCCTAGAGGACGAACAAAACATATATACTCATGGTTATTAGGCCATAAAACAAGCAACCAAGCAGAGGCCTTGGCGGCATTCAAAGGCATGACGTTAATACCTGAAGATAAAACACATAATATTATAGTGAAAGGTAATTCAATTTTTTTTATTAAAGGCAGGAGAGGCATTATTCAAAAGATCAATCCCAACTTACAAGGAATTTATAAAAAAATAAAACTTGAGGAAGGAAAATTTTGACATGTGGAATATTTCCACATCTTATAACACCATAATAAGGAGGTAGACCAACTAGCCAAGAAATCCAAATCAATTAAAGAAGGGGACCTAAAGGATAACGAGGTGATTACCATGTGTTATCTACCTTAGCAATATGGAAGGAAGGGATCATTTAACAACTTCTCAACTTAACAAAGTAGAACTAATATACATGTGTTATCTACCTTAGCAATATGGAAGGAAGGGATCATTTAACAACTTCTCAACTTAACAAAGTAGAACTAATATACATGTTAAATGGGAAAAACAAAAATGCTAATATAAATATTAGCTTGGGAGGCAATGCAATTTCAAAAATATTTTATGAGGGGTGTGATGTGACACCACTATATCAAATATTACATCTAGATGTGTCATCACATCATCAACTTCAACATCACACCTCACGTCATCTCCCAAAACCTCCTACTCGTAACTCCATCTGGCGGATGAGTCCTCATACCCTCACGTAGACATTTAAATCAAAATACTTGAAGCATCTCCTCGCTTGTGGGACTAGTCCTCCATTTGATACCATGATGAGGAAATTAAATAGGCAAGTCACTTAGAATGTATTAGAGGATACGAACCAACAGCTGATTAAATCACTTCAAAAGGTGGTGTCGGATATCACACGAGGTGCAGAGGTTGAGAGATACATGGAAAAATATTTAATGGAATTCATGTGACTCAGAATTGTTACTGTAGCCTGTCTCTCCCCCCTTCAACGTCTGTGACGTTTGCAAACTCAGGTCCATAATCATTTCAGAATGTGGCACAATGAACATGTAGAGTGTGATTGTAATACTTGCGAATTGGAAGCTATGAAGTCGAAATTCGAGAACCAATGACCGGAAATTGGAGATCTCTGAGAATCCCAATCACATATTAATCAAGCCATGCATGCAAGGAAGGAATGATGTGACAAAGAAATGAAAATTTTCCTCATGAGAGTTAATAGGGAATCAAAACAAATTCACCATCTGGAAAGAGAAAAGCAAGGGAACATGACAAAAATTCAAGGTCAACCAGAAAACATCCCCTTAGAGGGTTCTAAGGCATCATGTGAAGTGGAGCAACCTCAATAGTAGTCAAACACAATCAGCTTCCATAACGACAACCAAGCTTATGTGGACACATAACTAAAGTTGAATTAGCCAAGTTTCACTTATATCTATATTTTTCTATAATAATAGGATAACATCCTTCTCAGGATCATAAACTCTCTCCATTTTTTTATTTTTTTTGGGGCAAACTTCAATGCTATGAGGAAACTCATCTCCTTTTTTTTTTTTAATTATAATATAATCCCTAAAATCAATGCTATGAGGAAATTCATCTCCTCCTTTTTTTTTTTGGATAATATAATCCCTAAAATAAGAAGATGTAGTCTGTGGTTGGTTTTAACATTGCCACAACCATGTTTTATATATATAACTTTTAGTTTTTTTTTTTTTTTTTT
>ML795090.1:189802-202553 GCA_009831015.1 Picea engelmannii
TTTATTTTCTAAAACAAAATAATAACATTAATTTTATTTTATAAATATTAATATTAGTATTTTTTTGTTTGCTAGTGCAGCCTGTGGTTGAGAAACTGCAACCCGGGGGCATCTATGCCACACCAAACCTTATCATGGATGGATATTTTTTATGTCTCCTCTCGATAGTGGAGGGTTTCGAACCTGGGTCGTCATGCAGGCCCATCAAAACCTATTCCTCTATAGAGATTTGACTAATATTAACATTAGTATTGTATACAAGTAATCATTAAATTGATTATCCCCCGGATGGGGTGTTAGTGGAGTCCCCGTGGCGGACGATGGAGCTGGACACAACACGCCGCAGCACGGAGCCACGTGACGGGCCCGTGCTGCAGTACCATTCCCTCCAGGCAGAGTAATGGCATTTATATGCCGCACAATGATCGCAGCAAGGGGCATTTACGCCACCCTCTGCTCTCACGCAGCTTGTATAATGGCTCGGCTTGTTAGTTTCAGCATTTCACCCTGCAAGAGCTCGGAAGGGCTCCACCCTTCACGACGCAATTATCACCAGGTTGGCACAGAGGTTATCTTCTTCGTCTTTCTGCAACACTGGTCCAACCCCGCTCCGCCCCGYTCACCTGCACACRTGAAAGAAAGGCTAAGAGGCAAGCCGAAGCGGGGCTCACCCTGGAAGCCCCGCAGGCCCCCAATATCGCCTCTGGCCTCCCCGGCGACTGGTTCTTCCTCCCTCCCTCAAAGCAATTCCCCAGCTGCCACCCYGCCACCTTTGCAGTCCTTGCACTCTCGCTCGCCACCTTCGCAGCCTGCGATTTTACATTCCATGGCCTCCATTCCGCGAGGATCGACCCCGGCTCCGCGCTCCCCTCAGGACCCTCGGATGCACTTCATGGCGACCATGTCCTTCCCCAGATCCTCGAGCACCTGGAGAAGTGCACCAGCGGCCTTTGGAGAATTCAAGAGAGCGCGTCTCCACCCTGTGGGACACATCGACAGTGAGAATTTGAAAGAGCGACTGGGCATTCTGTATGACCTCGTCTTTGAGCTCAGAAGGGAGATGGCAGACCTCAAATTCCGATTGCAGGCTACAGAAGACAATGTCGCCACCTTTCTTCATATCCTAACAACTATGCAGGAGGAGCTCGCCTCGGGCCCAGCTAGATCTTCTCCAGGAGAGGCCCCGGACACTGCGATGGACAGCACTCGGCGACAAGCAGTGGATAGGCAGAAGGAAGGGGAGCGCAGAGGTCCAGTGGAGGACGAGGTGCATGTGGAACGAAATGAACAACGCAGGGAGGACCAGCCGGCCAACGTCGAGACGGAACCGTGGATAGAGGACCTTCCAGCCACGTGGCTGGGGTTTTAGACAGGTGTTTAGACTTCTTTTTGCTGAACATCTTTTTCCATTTGGCTCCTAGTCTAGAAGAAGATAGTAGTGTTTCTGTGTATTTTCTGGACATACAACTTTCTCAGACTTGTGAATTGGAGGCTGACTGGACTGGTTTCCCCTCTGTTGGGGCAGTCCAGAATTTTCAGCCAGTACTTCTCTGTATTTTGGTAACTCTTTTCAGCTCTAGCGGGCACTACATATAATATAAACTTCTTACTTACAAAAAAAAAAAAAAATCATTAAATTGATTATGCTGATGATGATGGTTAATGTTTATTGAAACCAAATTTGGTTTATAGTACATTAAGACATTTAAGGAATTACTTGGTTTTCTTTAATTTTTTATTTATATGCTCAAAAATATTTAGGATAAGCATTCCTAAATCACTATAAGTTTAATGAGTTAAAAGGTTAGGCAAGTTGATATTATGACAAGTATTTTGAAATTATCATTTAATGTGGGTGTAAGCTGGTCATTTTAAGAGAAAGTGTTTTTCATATTCAATCCTCTTAATCTCACAAAGATGACAAATTTAGGAATTGTCCATCACCTTATTTCAATATGGAGCTAATGAAAGTTTGTTCTTCTCTTAACAATGTTGATTTTCTTATTTACCCTAGTGAAAAACAAGAGATACTTTTGATCTTCTAGAATAGGGTTGACCACCTCCTTATTCTTAATTTTTTTTATCCTCTAATTCTTTATCACACCACAATTCCTCCTTAAATTTATATATAATAATATTTTTTAATATTATGTTATTATGCAAAGTGATCTCTTCCTTTATTCATCGATAATTTAACTAAGATTTAACATCTTTATGCCTACCTAGTTTGATACATTGCATTTAATTTTGGATAGTTATAAAACACTTTTAGATTTTCTCTATCTTTTTCTATAATTCTCTAAAAATATTACAACTACAAACTTTACAACCATTAATATTATATTATTAATTTTATTTTTTCAAAATTAAACAATAACATAAACATTTTATTATAAATATTAATACTTCTTATAAATAATAATATTTTATAAGTTTATATCATTAAATCAATATGATATAAATAATTATTTAAACTTCACAACCATTAATATTATATTAACTATTTTTATTTATTTTTTCCAAAATTAAACAATAAAATAAACATTTTCTTATAAATAATAATATTATATATAAGTTTAAATCATTTAAACAATATGATATTAATAATTTTTTTAATATTTTTCATATTTTAAAATAATTAATAAAAAATATTATAATTCTTACTTTTCAATTTTTATTTTCTAATTTGTTTATTATAGCTTATCATATAATAATAATAAATAATAATTTATTTGGGCACTATTAAAGTCTAAAGAGGTATACATACCCTACCTTCATGTGGATTTGAACCTGTGACCTTCAAGGAAGAAGCACATGTTCTTAACCATAAAAATGTCTAGTCTTGTCTAAACTATTGGGAAATCATGAAAGACACGGTTTTGGAGAATAAAAATACTATTAAAAATATCATCAAATCAAAATTTAAGAAGAGAATGTGGTGTGATAAAGAGTTTAAGGTATTATAAGGATGTAATCAACCCTAATCTAGAAGATCAAAATTATCTATGTATTTTGAGAGTGTATAGAAAAAAAAATAAACATTGCTAAGATAAGAACAAATTCTCACTAGCTCCATAGTGAAACTGGGCTTTGGTCAATTTTCAAAATATTTGTCACCGTACCAACCTTCCTAACCTCTTAACTCAACAAAACTATGGTGAAACAAATCAAAGTCCGATAAACCAATTTAGTAGACATTAATCATTATCAACATAAAAACAATATATATTTAAAAACAATATATGTTTAAAAACAATTATAAATTTTATTATAAATTTAGCAATTTATTTGTAATTAAAATTATTAGAATATAATTATAATGTAGAACAAAGTAAAATTAATAGTAATTTTAAGAGGTCACAAGTTCAAATTCAAAGGGGTAGGGTATGTATACCTTCGTAGGGAGGTCCCTTGTCCCACAAACAAGGGGGTCTCATACACCAATTTGATGTGACTTAGTCGTGACCTTAAAAATAAATTATTATTATAATTTCTCAATCTTAATATATATTGCAATAATTGCAAATCTTTTTTAATTAATTTTATTAATATTTAATTACACCCAATAAAAAAATAATAAAATACAAAATGAAAAAAAACCTAACTAACTACCATCTAATTTCCTAATCATCATATACTGTAATAACTAACTACCATGTAATTTCCTTCCAATAACTAATAACCATGTAATTTCCTAATCCCAACATAGCAATTATTAAAGACACCTACATTAGAACCTTCTGTTATTCTTCATAACTTCTTCCCTTCCATTAGACTAGGTCACTCCTTAACTTAAAAAAGAAAAAGAAAATGTTAGAAAGGGACTAATAGATGATACATTCTTAATAATGAATAATAATATTTGGCGTGTTTTTTTAATATATTTAGATTATGTATAATTAATGAATTTATTTTATTTTTTTAAATAAAAATTGTCAATTTTATTAGAATATTAAATAAAAATCAAAATTTTAAATATAATTATATTTAATGCCATATATATATATATATATATATATATATATATATATATATATATATATATATATATATATATATATATATATATATATATATATAATCTTTTTCTCAAATTATTATTATTACTTAATAAGTGAGGAATGTAAATTTAAATTAATCAATGAGAAATACAAAGTATATATATGATGTCATACAATTTAGAAACAGTTTGAAATGGTTGGAAACTAATCCTTCACAACTAATCTCCATTATCTTTAAGTCTCCTTTTTAATGGAGAAATGATTGACATTCACACCTAACATCTCTCTAAACAATTCAAATTTGATATTCCCAAGAGGGTTAGTGAAAATATCAGTAGCGTTTTCGCTAGTATTACAATACATTAAAGAAATTTCATTGGACTACATCTTTTCTCGAACAAAATGGAACTGAGTATCAACATGCTTTATCCTTGAATAATAATTAAATAGATTATTTTCACATTTGATTATTGTATCTTTCCTTTGTTCTTCTCCAACATCTTGAAGTAGTTTTCTCTACCAAACAACTTCACAAGTTGTTGCACACAATGCTTTATATTCTGCATCAGTGGATGACAAAGATACAAAAGGTTGCTTATTACTACTCCATGAAACAATCATGGATCCAATGCCAAAGGCATAACCTATAGTAGATCTCTAATCATCCAGACTGTTAGTCCAGTCTAAATCTGAGTAACCTGTCAGACCAACATCGAATGAATCAGTATATTTAATACCATAATCAATTATGCCTTTGAGATACATGAGTACCCCTTTCGCTGCATTCCAATGGATTTCTATAGGTTTTTCCATAAACTGACTTAACACACTAATAGAGTACGCTATGGCAGGTCTGGTTGTAGTGAGATAGTTCAAACTTCCCACCATCTGTCTATACACTGTATCATTTACCTCATTCGAACCATCATCACATTAAAGTTTTGTGTTATGTTGCATTGGAACATACAAAACTTTAAACTAATCCATTTTAAACTTCTTAAGTACTTCTCTGACATATTTACCTTGAGACACAAAGGTTTGACCAGCATTCCTCCAAACTTCAAGACCTAGGCAGTAATGTAACTCACCAAGATCTTTCATTTCAAATACCCGTGACATCTGCTTCTTAATTCCACTAATCATTTTTTCTGAATTTCTTGTAATAATTAAATCATCAACATATAAAGAAATCAATACAACATGCCAATTTTCATCAAACTTGTTATACAGATTTGGATCACTTTTTCTCCTCATAAAACCCTACTGAAAAAATAAGGAATTTATCTTCTCATACCATGACCTAGGTGCTTGTTTCAATTCATACAATGCTTTCTTTAATTTACACACTAAATGTTCCTGACCACTTTTCACAAACCCATCTGGTTGAGTAAGGTAAACCTCCTCCTTTAACTCACCATTCCGAAAAGCAGACTTTACATCTAATTGGTGAAGCTTTCAATGGTATTTTGTAACTAGTGCAATTAACATTCTTATAGTGTTTAATTTAGCTACTGGTGCAAATGTTTCTGCATAATCAATGCCCTCTTTCTGTGAATACCCTTTTGCCACCAATATGGCTTTATATTTATCTATACTACCATTTGCTTTGAATTTAGGTTTGTATATCCATTTACATCCTATGGACTTTTTATCTTTAGGCAATTCAGTAAATTCCCAAGTTTTGTTTTCCATTATAGAGTCATATTCTTCCTCCATTGCTTTTCTCCACTCTTCATGTTCATTAGCTTCACTAAAAATCATGGGTTCTATGACATTTAAAATATTATTCATTAGGGCATAATCTTTATATTTTTCAGTGGGACAAACCTGTCGTGAAGATCTTCTCAATTGGCTGGTGACTTCTTCTCTGTTTTGTGAAGATTCTTCTTCACTGCTAGATGTATCCATGTCACTAGGTGCCTTTTCCTGCTACTGCTTCTCTTCTTTGACCTCCTCATCTTCAAGAAGTTCCTGCCATTCTTCATGACAATTGTCTTCATTGTTTCCTTCCACCTGTTCTTGGAAGATTACATCTCTACTTGCAAACACTTTGTGAGTAAATGGATCAAACAATTTATATGCTTTAAATTCTGAATAGTACCCTATAAAAATACATTTGATAGCTTTAGCATCAAACTTCTTCTTGTTCTCCTTTGGAATGTGTGCAAAAGCCTTACACCAAAATATCCTCAAATTATTAATTGTTGGTTTAGAATCATACAAGGCTTCGAAAGGAGTTTTATGATCAAGACCCCTTGTTGAACTTCTATTCTTTAAGTAAACAACAATGCTAATGGCCTCAACCCAAAAAGCATTTGAGAGATTCTTACATTTCATCATACTTCATGCACACTCCACGAGAGTTTTGTTTTTCCTTTCTCCAACTCTGTTGTGCCGTGGAGTGTGGGTTACTACAAATTGTTGTACTATTCCATGATCTTTGCAATACTTGATGAAGTTCCCCAATCTGTACTCTCCCTTGTGATCTGAGCGAATGATTTTGATGGGTTTTCCTGTTTGTTTCTCCACCATGTTTTTAAATTCCTTGAAGTATTAAAAAACATCACTCTTTTTCCTAAGAAAATAAACCCATGTGTATCTTGTGTAGTCATCAATAAAAAATAAGAAATAATAAGCACCTCCTAGCTACTTTGTCTCCATTGGTCCACAAACATCAGTGTGCACAAGTTCTAATAGATCTCTTTTTCTCCTATCAGAATTAAAGGGGAATTCATCTCTGTGCATCTTTCCTAATGCACAACCTTCACAAGCAACATACTCATTCTTCAACATAGGGAGTCCTTCAACCATACATTGTTTCCGTAATAACAACAAATCATGATAATTAATGTGACCATACCTTTCGTGTCAAAGAGTTTATGTAGGCATAATTGCAGAAGTCAAAGCTTGATGATTCTTGCTGGTGACATCAAGTTTGTGCAGACCTCCAACTCTGACTCCTGAAGCAACAATATTGTAATGATCCTGCAAGTCCTTCACTATACAATGTGTCTTGAAGAGTTCAACCTTCAAACTCTGATATGTAATGGTGGACACAGAAATCAAGTTTTTCTTTATCCCAGGGACATACACAACATTGTGAATGTGTTTGACAGTGCCATTTGGAAGTGTTACTGGAATATCTCCATATCCCTTGATTTGATAAGAATGATCATCTCCAAGATAAATATGGGCACCATTGTGTGTTTATTTAAAGTTTGTATACCAATTCTTGTTACATGGCATGTGAATTGAAGCGCCAAAATCAACAAACCATGCATCAACATCATTAGTTTCAGCAGACAATGCAACATTAGACACAAACAATTTGAGGTCTTTTGGATCAATATTCAAGTTTTCTTCTGCAAAATGTCTTGAATGTTTTCTATTTTTATGCCTAGCCTAATCATCATTTTTCTTCTAGAGACGAACAACGCACCAACAAGGAAATACCAATCGTTGGCGGCCTCCCCACTCCTTCACGCCTCTCCACTCGGTCTAACAGAGCACGTAGGGTTTGTCCTCTTCTCAGGATGATCCTCTAGCGAACAACCGGCAGGTGGCCCCCACGAAACGTGCAATGAGAGGGGTTCCTCGGCAACCGTTCCTCGATAGCTTGCTCGTGTTTTGATCCTCCTTAGCGATCTCGGATGTCAACAACGAAGAGATCTGCACACATGGAGGGGGTTGTGGGTGCCCGAAGATGTCCCTTGTGAGACCGAAAGAATAGAAGTGATGTCATAGAACTCCTCTATAAGAGAAACATGCCTCTTCAAATCGTCCACTCACAACACGCCTTTCACCTCTTCAAATCTGGTAGGTGGCCTCCACGAAGTCTGTCTCTTTTCTTCGCACGCCGTCTCTAGCAACGATCTGGGTGCACTCTCCCTCAGTGATCTCTGGTGTCTAGACAACGAATAGACAACGATTGAACCACAACGATCCACCTCTCTCCTTACGAGCTGCTCTGATACCAACTTAATAAACGAAGAATGTAAACCGACTCCCAACACAAGCAAAACCAAGCTTCGTTGAATTAATGAATGAAAAATACAATATATATATATATATGATGCCATACAATTTAGAAACGGTTTGAAACTAATCTTCCTCAACTAATCTCCATTATCTCTAAGTTTATTTTTTCTTCAATTCATCCTTTGTTTTGCTTTTCCTTGTCAAATAATATTATATATTATATTTTAATTCTATTAAACTCATGAGTCAAATTTTAGTTTTTTAATGGACATTAAATTGAAAATTCCACACGCTACACGGCTTTGAATACTTTGAGGTTTGTCGCTTCGTTGGACGCAGCCATTCCACACGGCTTTGAATACTTTGAGGTTTGTCGCTTCGTTGGACGCAGCTTACTTGAAAAGTAACTGATAAATGTCGTACCTATTGCAACGAAAGTGCAATAAGATAAGAATTTCAAAATGAAACTACCTTGATTTGGAAGGTTGAACATCAGTGTGGATTTTTAATTGTGTTTATGGTCAAATCACCCCATCACAAAGAATTTGTCCATCGAGTTCCAATTTCATCACTGGTGGAAATGCATCAAATTCAACGACTTCGACAAGAGGCAATCTATGGGTTTAGTGAAGTCGTCACCGACGATTGTAGGCCGTTTTCAATAACGGTCAATAATGGAGCAGTCTATTCGTGGAGCAATTGCTCTTATGATGCAATCAGTTCAGGGAATTTGGTAATATAAAATTTTTATTTTAACTATATCAGAAATTTTGACAATTGTTACCTAAGATTTTAGGTTCCGATTGATTCAATTTAAATAACTATGTACTGTAATTTCAACGATTCAAACTTGTAATTTATTATTTCAACAATAAACTCTCAAGAATATGATCTGTTTGACCGTAGCGACAACCGCGTGCTCTGGACCTATTGCGGTACACCCCAGCTGGTTTCTAATAGGACGAAAATCATGAAAATAACACGATATAAGGATGGGCAAAGCGTCACAAAAATTGCAACAACCAGACAGTTATCATTTGTACTGGTTTGTAACAATTATTTCAGTTATAACTATATCCATGGAGCAAACAATTATTTCAGCATTCTCACAGCCGCTGGTGTCTGTTTTATTAAATAATTTTATCGAGGAAGCGGTTTCTGTGGTCCATTTCAGGAATAATTTCCTTGCCATGTGCGAGCAACTCGAGTTTGTTAGATTGGTTCTTGACAGTATGCTGAACTTGCAAAACACGTCCAATTCTATTAAACATTGGCTTGAAAGACTGCGGAACACCCTGGAGGATGTCGACGAGCTTGTGGACGAATGCAATTGTGGCGACATTGCTTTCCACAATTTTATTGAACACTATAGATTAGCTCGAAAAATCAAAGGCCTTATGAAAAGGATCAAAGGCCTAAAGAAGGACGCATCCGTTCTGAGTTTATTGTGTCAAATGAATGGACATGAAGCTCAAAACCAAAATCAAGTGTGGTCGAGATCAGCGAAGGTCAGAAGTGCTGTTACTGCTTTCCCGACAATCCTTGAGCTCCATCGGCGTCTGATCGAAACTGATACTACAAATATCATTGAAGTATTTGGAATTGGGGGAGTTGGTAAAACCCATCTGCTGCAAAAATTAATCACTAGTGAAGGCGTCCAGGATGTAAAAAAAAACATGGGTTTCGCGTATCGGCGTTTACAGACGCTCGACGCACACAGCCAGGATTGCCGAGATGCGAAATCGCGAGAAGGTTGTGGGACCCAGCACTTCGGGTCTCGGCGGTTGGAGAGGTGAGCGTGTGTGTTGCAACACAAAGCTATGATCACCGAGTTCGCGAGATGCGAGAAAGGCGTGGGGCCTGGTATTTCGGGGTTTCAAGTATCGGCAATTGCAAATGCCAAACACCAAAACAAAATGTAACAATCCCCCGAGTCGCGATATGGGGAGAAAAAGGGCGTGTGGCATCTCGTCGTTTCAGGGTGTTAGAAGGTGAGCGGCTCAATTGAACAAACCGGCATGATTCGAAGAATAAATTGCCAGAACAGAGTTTACAAACTCAACACTAAAATCAACAACACAGAGCACTCCTCAACACAGATTTTTATTCAGAGAAAGCTTTCAAGCTTCTTGTCTGTCCCCTCTATCTCAAATTACAACTTCAACTATGATATTTAAACACCAACAAATTGCCTCTTCGATCTTCTAAAAAATTTAATCAGGGCGGTGATGGTATTTGGTTGCCTTCAAAGGTTAAGCGGCCACCGTTTAATCAACGTAAGACAAAATTAGTGATCGGTGCTTGAACCTCGAGTCTTGAAGAGTCAAGACGCCACCGATTCACCGTTTGCACAGGGGGGTGAAATGATTACATCTTGACATACTCCCTCTTAATCATTTCAAAGCCAAAACAAACTAAAACATATAAAACAAAATTGTTGTAAACAATGCATTACAGCTTGCAAACCCCAATATTTCTTCTATGTGTTTTAAACAATTAATTTCCCAAAGGCTTCGTAAATATGTCTGCAAATTGTTCTTCGGATCTGCAGAATTGAACATAAATCTCTTTGCCATTTACCAACTCTCGAATGAAATGATACCTTGTATCAATGTGCTTACTCTGTTTATGAAAGACGTGATTCTTTAACAGTGCAATAGCAGATTTATTGTCACAGACAATTTGGGTTGCATCATTCTGGTCATGCAACAATTCATTCAAGACCCTTCTCATCCATACAACTTGACATGCAGCTGCAGCTGTTGCAACATACTCTGCCTCAGTGGAAGATAAAGTCACTATGGATTGTTTCTTTGATGCCCATGCCACTGCTCTAGATCCAAGACTGAACACATACCCAGATGTGTTTTTCCTGTCATCAATGGAACCTGCAAAATCACTATCAGTGTATCCGATCAGTTCAAAGTTTAAGTTGGATGTGTATCGGATACCAAAATTAGTTGTTCCAGCAACATATCTCAGGATCCTCTTTCCTGCTTGCCAATGAGTACTCTTCGGAGTCTCCATGAATCTTGAAATCAAACTTACACCAAACATGATATCAGGTCTGGTTGTTGTTAAGTACATAAGGCTTCCAACCAACCTTTTATACACAGTAGGATCAACATATGATCCCTCATCATACTTGCTAAGCTTAATACCAGTTGCCATAGGTGTTGCAGCTGGTTTACAATTCAACATTCTAAACCTTTTCAATACTTCATTTGCATAGTTAGTTTGACAAATGAAAATGCCATCATCAGATTGATCCACTTCAATTCCAATAAAATACTTCATCAATCATAAATCAGTCATCTCAAACTCTATTTTCATGGCATTTTTAAAATTTTCTATAGATAGATCTCCAGTAAAAATCAGGTCATCAACATACAAACAAACAATAAAAATTTTACCATTCTGGTTTACCTTTGTATACAGAGTTGGTTCACTTGGACTTCTACTAAATCCAACACTAATCAAGTACTCATCAATTCTGTTATACCAAACTCTGGATTCCTGCTTCAATCCATACAAAGTTTTCCTCAACTTGTAAACTTTATCTCTGTACTTATCAATCTCATAACCTGGAGGTTGTCTTACATAAACCTCTTCTTCCAAATATCCATTCAAGAATGCAGACTTGATGTCCATTTGATGCATGATCCATCTATTCTAAGTTGCAATGGCTAAAACCATCCTCACAGTGTCAATTCTTTCCACAGGAGCAAATGTTTCATTATAATCAATACCGGGTTGTTGACTAAACCCCTGAGCTACAAGTCTCGCCTTGTACTTTTCAACTTCACCATCTGCACTCAGCTTAGTCTTATAAACCCATTTAAGACCAATGTTCTTCTTACCTTTAGGTAAATTGACAAGATCCCAAGTGTTATTCATTTCAATGGAATCAATCTCCTCATCCATTGCTTTTATCCAGACATCGTCTTTAGCAGCTTCATCATAACTAACAGGATCATAATCTATAAATGCAAAATTTGAAATATGATCTACTTCTTCATTCTGATCATACAATTCTCTTAAGCTTCTAGTCTTATGTCCTTTAAGTTTGTCTTTTAATGAAGCTAAAGTGGGATTTGATTCTCTACTTACATGTGAATTTGATTGATGTCCACCATGTCCAGATGGCTCACCACGCTCATGAGTTCTGGGTGTTCTAAATTGAGATGGGTTGGAATCTGGTGCTTGCCTTATTGGACTTCTTGTTGCAGGCGTATGTGCATGTGGAACCATATGTCCATCTCCTTCAGCTTGCTCAACTCCATCATCTTCTTCACGGGGTAACACAACTGTAGTGTCCCCAAGGCCGAGCCCTGCTGTAAACTAAGTTCTGAAAGGAATTGTGATTATGTTTTATAGGTTGGTGAGCCAAGTTCTTATAATTTGGAGACTTATATGTTGTTAGACCAGGGAGCCTAAGTGTTGAAGGCCAGGAGCCTGCTGTTGTACTTGTATGTATGCAGAACATTTAATAAAATATAAACATCGCCAGGTGCAAACCGACCACGATGAATGAGTGAAGGGGTACTGAGCATCCATAGAGTGGGCAAGGAATTAGGAGCTGGAAGGTGGGAAAGGGGCTAAGTGTTGAGCCTAGGGGGCTAAGCCTAGGGGGGGGCTTAAGCCTGGGAATAATATTTTAATATTATTCCAAAAGATATGTGCATCATATGTTTTTATCCTAAGTCCTTTTGGAAGGACGCGTGATTTCCCAAGTGGTGGGAGGAACGCGTGCTGGTGGAACGCATGCAGTT
>ML795090.1:202614-219259 GCA_009831015.1 Picea engelmannii
TATTTTAATATTATTCCAAAAGATATGTGCATCATATGTTTTTATCCTAAGTCCTTTTGGAAGGACGCGTGATTTCCCAAGTGGTGGGAGGAACGCGTGCTGGTGGAACGCATGCAGTTCCATGGGTGACAAGTGTCAACCCTAGTGCATGCGAATAAAACGGTCAGGGTGAGCCGTGAGAAGGTTCCATTCCCATTCCACCGGATTGTCTGAACGCGTACGGAGCTCTGAGCAGTATGACTAACCCGACTCCTGTAGAGAACCTTCGGGAGACCCTGTGACTCGAATGTCTGTGTCTGATTCTGAGAAATCCCGTGCGTGTAACCCCAGCCTACGAGAAGCCTGTGTTGAATTCGGGGAAGAGTCTTTGCTTGTTCAGGAAAGCTGAGCGAGCCTATGCGAGCATTCCCTGTTCCGAAGCCGTGACTGTGAAGCCATCCTGTGATCGCCGAACCAGTTTTTGGAAAGCCTGTGTCTATTTTTCCATGGGATTGTTGAGACTATGCAGTACTGGACTACGTGAGGCTTGTTGGCCTGTGAGCGACTTCCTCCAGGTGAGAGAGTGTGCAGGGGAAGGAGAGAACTCCTGGAAGGAACCCTGTAGTTGCCATAGAGCCCGGAGACTTCCGGTCTGGTCTGTTCCTGTAACCCAAGGTAAGGGAGATTGGCAACCGAAGGACTGTCCAGGTGACAGAGAAGGTGCATTCTCCTAGGGTGGAACAGGCATGTGGGGAATGAGGGTTTGTGGACAGTGAGCGTGGGAGATTCCTGGGAGAGAATTCTGTCCTTGTGGTTGTGTGTGACTGTTTTTTTTCCTGTAACCTCAACCTGAGCCTAGATTCCTTGCCTTGTGGTGGAGCTTAGTCCCAGTTCGGGGGTGACCCACTGCTGAGTTGATGAGCAGTGCGGTCTAAGGCTGGGAGGTTCGTGGAAGGCCTGCATTGGGTTGGTGGATCCCACCATTGTTACAAGATAAGTGTCTAACTATGTTTTATCACATTTTATCATGTCTCTGCTGTAAATGTTATCATGTTTTCCACTGTGTACACGAATTAATATGGAATGCTATGGATTGTTTAATTATGGCAGTAACTCATATGACTACTCTGTGTAGAATGTGTTTATTTGTTTAAATGCATGGGATATATGATATCTGTATGAGCTTTGTACAAATGGTGTGTACAAATGGGTATCAGAGCGCGAGTAAGCCCAGAGTTCCGAAATGGGTGTGCTACAACAACTCCCTCTGAAATTGATTGGTCAATACTTCCATCCCAGGCTTCATCTTCTTTAAATTGAACATCTCTGTTGATTACATATTTCTGGGTGATGGGATTGTAGAGTTTATATGCCCTAGACTCTTCACTGTATCCAACAAAGATACATCTCTCGCTTCTGTAATCCAACTTCCTTCTCATTTCTGCAGGTACATGCGCAAATGCAACACATCCAAAAATTCTAAAATGAGAAACATTGCAAGGCTTACCATCCCAAGCTTCCTGAGGTACACGATCCCTCACGGTCTTGGTCAGACTTCTATTCAAGATAAAAACAGAGAAAATAACTACATCTCCCCAATATTCATTTGAAAGATGCTTTTCTTTCAACATGCTTCGAGCCATGTCCATGATGGTCCGATTCTTCCTTTCAACCACTCCATTTTGGTGTGGAGTATATTGAGCAGTAAACTGCCTCTTAATTCCATGAAGATCACAAAATTCAATGAATTCATTAAGTTTTTATTCACCTCCTCTGTTAGACCTCGGGATCTTAATGGTTCGACCACTCTCATTCTCAACCATAGACTTAAACTTCTTGAAAACTTACAAAGCTTCAGATTTCTGCTTCAACAAATACAACCAAGTCTTCCTACTGAAATCATCAATGAAAGTCATAAAATAAACACAACCATTCAAAGAAGGTGTTTGCATAGGTCCACATAAATCTGTGTGGATAATTTCCAATGGAGATTTTTCTCTGTAGGAAACACCCGAAACAAATTTCTCTTTGTGATGCTTCCCAAGTATACAGCTCTCACAAGAGCTTGTAGGTTGTTGAATACAGGGCAACCCCTTTACCATCTGCTTCTTTTGTAACAGATCTAAACCACCAAAATGTAAATGACCATATCTCGAATGCCATAACCAAGATTCATCTAAACTTCCAACTTTATAAACATTCAAAGAACCACTCAAATCATTTCTCATAACAAGTGGAAACATCCTATTCTTGGTCGTCTCTACTCTTGCAATCAACTATTTGCTGGGAAATTTATCATAGATTGTAAATACCTTGTTCTTGAAGAACACTTTGTACTTTTTCTCCATCAGTTGTCCAACACTAATAAGATTGCATTTTAAACTAGACACAAAGTAAACATCATCAATATTTCTTCTCTGATTGTTCTTAGTGTAAACTGGAACTATACCTCTACCATTGACTGTAACCTTACAGTCATTTCCCAGTTTGAATTCAAATTGAACACTAGTATCAATAGAAGAAAATAAGTCCCTATTACCAGTCATGTGGTTACTGCAACCACTATCCAAAAACCAAATATCATTAGCACTTTCCTGAGTGACATTACAAGTCAAGAACACAGGGTTTTGATGATCCTCAGACTCATTTGTGATATGTGCACACTGTTTTCCAGCATCTGCTTGCTTCTTCCAACATTTGTTAGCAAAATGCCCAAACTTCTTACAATAATAACATTGTACTTTAGTTTTGTCGTACCTTTGATTTTCTTGCTGCCAAGGTTTACTGCTGCTCCCTCTTAAATTAGGAGAATTCTGCTGGAACTTCTCCTCAGACACTAATTCAGTTATGTTGTCCCTTCGACCAGAAAATCGACCTCCTCTTCCATAATTATAAGACCTTCCTCTGCCTCTACCTCTTGTAACATGTAGTTTGGATTTGAAAGCATGCTCCAATGATCCTTCTTCATATCTGGATATTCTAGATTCATGAGCAACAAGAGAACCAGTGAACTCATCAATTTGCATTCGACTTAAATTCTTAAATTCCTCTATGGGAACAACAACAGGCTCAAACTTCTTGGGTAAACTTCTCAGCACTTTCTCAATAACTCTTTTATTCTCAACATCATCTCCATACTGCCTAAGTTGGTTCACAACACTCATTACTTGAGTCATGAAAGTATCAACACTTTCATTATCATTTATCTTCAGATTTTCAAAATCCCTTCTCAAGTTCTGCAACTTGACTGTCTTCACCTTGGACACTCCTTGATAACAGGTTTCAAGAATGTCCCAAGCCATCTTCGAAGATGTAGCACTAGCAATCTTCATAAAAATGGATTCATTTAATCCTTACTGGATTAATCCAAGAGTTTTGTTGTCCTTTTTCCTGTTTTCCTTCAGCAAAACACGGTCAGCATTAGACATAGCCAATTCTGCTGTAGCATCAACTGGCTCAACATAACCATCAATAACATAAGTCCACAAATCCTAAGAACGCAGAATCGTCCTCATCCGAATGTACTAGGAATCATATGACTTCTCGCTTAGAACAGGAACTTGAACCTGAGAAGAATTACTACCAAACGCAACCATTTGTATAAAATTTGAAAGGAATTAAATAAACCTTCACATAGGAAAATAAGAAAATAAAATTGGCACTAATAGGAATAATTTGCAAGGAACTAAGCAATTGCAGGATGTAGGGTTTGATACCAAATGTAAAAAAAAAAACGAGGTTTCGTGTATCAGCGTTTACAGGTGCTCGACACACACAACCAGGATTGCTGAGATCCAAAATCGCGAGAAGGTTGTGGGACCCAGCACTTCGGGTCTCGGCGGCAGGAGAGGTGAGCATGTGTGTTGCAACACAACGCTATGATCGCCAAGTTCACGAGATGCGAGAAGGCGAGAAAGGTGTGGGGCCCGATATTTCGGGGTTTCGGGTATCGGCAATTGCAAATGCCAAACACCAAAACAAAATCCAACAATCCCCCGAGTTGCGATATGGTGAGAAAAATGGCGTGTGGGATCTCGTCGTTTCAGGGTGTTAGAAGGTGAGCAACTCAATTGAACAAACCAACAGAAAATTGCCCCTTCGATCTTCTAAAAAATTTAATCAGGATGGTGATGGTATTTGGTTGCCTTCAAAGGTTAAGGCAGCCACCGTTTAATCAACCTAAGAAAAAATTAGTGATCGGTGCTTGAACCTCGAGTCTTGAAGAGTCAAGACGACCATCGATTCACTGTTTGCACAAGGGCGGTGAAATGATTACATCCTAACAAGAGACATCTGGGGGCTTGGTAATTTGTCCGACCATTTCCCAGAATCTTGTTGTTCAAAAGATACAGGCTATGCTGTGCAGACAAATCGATTTGGATTTGGATGAAATTGCCAGCGAAGAGGAATCCAGATTTGAAATTTATGCATTCCTCAAAGATAAAAAAATTCTTGATGATTTTGGATGACATATGGTCTGGAGGTGAGCGAATTCTGGAGCAAATAACTGGGTTTCGTGACTTAGATAACGAAAAATTTATCATCTCAAGCCATGATCACAGTATCCTCCGAGGGATGGGAGCCAATCATATAATAAGGGTTGAACCATTGAGAGATGAACAAAGTTGGGACTTGTTCCGCTATTATGCCTTTCGAGGCTGTGAGGAAATCGATCAAGTGGAGGAAACTGCCAAGTTCGTCGCTAGGGAATGCAAGGGGCTTCCTCTTGCTATTAAGACCATTGCAGTAGCAATGGTAGGAGAACAAGATCATCGAAAATGGAGGCCTGCATTGGATCAGCTTAGAAATACTGACAGGAATTTTTACTCGACTCGTCCACAGACAGAAACAGAGTTGTTCGCGAAGCTAAGATTGAGCTACGATGCTCTACCTCCGTGTCTTCAACCCTGTTTTCTTTGCTGTGCTGCTTTGCCAGAAGATGAGGAGATCGATATAGAATACTTCATACAACTCTGGATTGCTGAAGGATTACTGGGAAGTGCCACTACCAATAGGTGCTGCTCTGACGTAGAAGAGATTGGGCGACATTACTTGAATATTCTTATTGATAATTGTTTGATTGACATTAGCAAAAAAGACTGGGAAGGACGTGTTGTGAGTTGCAAGATGCATGACGTCCTAAGAGACATGGCTATTTACATTGCTGAAGAAGAAAGATGCCTATTCAGAGAGGGCATGGATTCCAACAGCTTTCCAATGCACCTGTTTCAAGGTCGTTAAAGAATATCACTGGTAAGAAACAACATCAGTTCCCTTCCTGAAAGATTTCATTACGCAAGACTTGGCACATTATTGTTGCGCGACAATAGATGTCTAAAACAGGTTCCAAATGAATTCCTAACAAACCTTCCGTGCTTGAGAATACTTGACCTCAGTTGGACTGATTTACAGTCATTGCTGGAATCTATAGGCTGCCTGAAAAATCTGGTGAGCTTGAAATTGTCGCGAACGAAGATCACAAGCCTGCCGAGGTCTGTGAAGGATCTCAAAAGGCTTCAGATAATCGATCTCTCTGGTTGTTGGAAGTTAGAGCACCTGCCTTACGTGATGGGTAATCTCAAATGTATGGAGCACATGAATCTGAGATGGTGTTGGAATTTAAGATATCTCCAACGTTGCCTCTCTCAGCTAACCTCTCTCTTGAGTCTCAATCTGTACAATTGCTCAAATTTGACTTGGGGGCATGAGTGACCTGCACATGAAGAAAACTCGAGATCGGACGAGCATAAACTGCGTTTATCCGATCTATGCGATATGAGGAAATTGAGACACTTGGACATTGACTGTAGGAAAAATTAAACGTTCTCGAGCAATTAATGGGGACTTTTGTGGAAATGAGAACCCTCCGCTTGAACATGAGAAAGTTGGAGGCTCTTCCAGAAGGCATGAAAGGCATGGCAAATCTGGAGATTCTTCGGCTCACTGTGCGGGATCTGCAACAACTTCCAAGTTGGATTTCCCACTTTAAAAGTCTCAGGTTGCTCGAATTATCGTATTGCCAGAATATTAGGGAGCTTCCCCGGTTGGAGAGGATGGCTCAATTGTGGCGCCTGCAAATTGAACATTTGCTCGAATCTGACAGAATTGGGTTCCAACTTTGGATCTACAGATGCTTTTCCGACTCTAGAGGAGTTGTTGTTCGTGGAACTGGATAAGCTGGAAGAACTACCAGCGTTGGAACCGGGGTCGATGGCCAGATTTCGTGTATTGAGAATTATTCGATGTAATAATATTAGAAGATTGCCTCAGGGAGTCGACAGGCTGAGCAGTTTGAGGATTCTGGATTTGATTCATTCTAGTGAACTGATAAGGGGTCTTAGGGCATCACAGGCAGATACAACAACCTCTGAAAATTGGGAGAGGAACCGTCGTCTCCCTCAGCACGTTCAAATTTACATGCACTCTCGTGCACAAACTACATCTCTAGATTGCATCCACTAGAAGTCACCGGTTTCCGTTCTTAAACATTTCATCGAAAGTCCAGAGATTATGCTCCAAAAGGTGTAACGGAAGTTGCTCAAATGATCCCTGTACTTAGTTTTGTAATCTCATGGTAAAAAACGCAGAAAAAGAGCCCTAGATTTTCTGGGGATAAATGTGAAAGCCACGTGGATTGACATTTTCCATTGAATTATTCAACATTTCTTACCAGCGAAGCACTACCTATTTGAAATTGCAACATGCACATAAGACACAATAAACATAAAGGATCTAACTCATTGGTCTCTGAGACCAATCACCTTCTATAATATCGAATTGGGGCCATCGAGAAACCTCCAATATTATGAGGACAAAGTTCCGATAGGATCGACCGCAAGGGACAGCGAAATTCCTTTGATTTATGAATCTTTTTAGATCTTCCAAGGCATTACCATAATGGGACAAATCAGTTTATCTTATCTGATTTATGTTGTACTCACTCGATTTTGACCCATCACCTAGCACATTGATAACGCGGAAAATGCGGAAAGAGAAGTTGATGATGAAAGGTATGTTTCACTGGTTGGAGTTATCCATGCAACCTATAAACCAATTTAGTGGACGTTAATCATCATCAACATAAAAACAATATATATTTAAAAACAATATATGTTTAAAAACAATTATAAATTTTATTATAAATTTAACAATTTATTTGTAATTAAAATTATTAGAATATAATTATAACCTAGAAGAAAGTAAAATTAATAGTAATCTTAAGAGGTCACAAGTTCAAATCTAGAGAGGGGTAGGGTATATATACCTCCGTAGGGGGGTCCCTTGTCCCACAAACAAGAGGGTCTCATACACCAATTTGGTGTGGCTTGGCCATGACCTTAAAAATAGATTATTATTATTATTATAATTTCTCAATCTTAACATATATTGCAATTATATTGCAATAATTGAAAATCTTTTTTAATTAATTTTATTAATATTTAATTACACCCAATAAAAAATAACATATAATGCAATGATGGAAAATCTTTTTTAATTAATTTTATTAATATTTAATTACACCCAATAAAAAATAATAAAATACAAAAATGAAAAAAAACCTAACTAACTACCATGTAATTTCCTAATCATCATATACTGTAATAACTAACTACCATGTAATTTCCTTCCAATAACTAATAACCATGTAATTTCCTAATCCCAACATAGCAATTATTAAAGACACCTACATTAGAACCGTCGGTTATTCTTCATAACTTCTTCCCTTCCATTAGACTAGGTCACTCCTTAACTTAAAAAACAAAAAGAAAAGGTTAGAAAGGGACTAATAGATGATACATTCTTAATAATGAATAATAATATTTGGTGTGTTTTTTTAAATGAAAATTGTCCATTTTATTAGAATATTAAATAAAAATAAAATTTTTAAATATAATTATATATATATATATATATATATATATATATATATATTTTATCCCTTTCTCAAATTATTATTATTACTTAATAAGTGAGGAATGTAAAACGACTCCAAGACCGGGGAAGTAAAGCCAAGCTTCATTTAAATTAATCAATGAGAAATACAAAGTATATATATGATGCTATACAATTTAGAAACGGTTTGAAATGGTTGGAAACTAATGCTTCACAAATAATCTCCATTATTTTTAAGTCTCTTTTTTAATGGAGAAATGATTGACATCCACACCTAACATCTCTTTAAACAATTCAAATTTGATATTCCCAAGAGGGTTAGTGAAAATATCAGTAGCATTTTCACTAGTATTACAATACATTAAAGAAATTTCATTGGACTACATCTTTTCTCGAACAAAATGGAACTGAGTATCAACATGTTTTATCCTTGAATGATAATTAAATGGATTATTTTCCAACTTGATTGAGCTCTAGTTATCACATTTGATTATTGTATCTTTTCTTTGTTCTTCTCCAACATCTTGAAGTAGTCTTCTCTACCAAACAACTTCACAAGTTGTTGCACACAATGTTTTATATTCTGCCTCAGTGGATGACAAAGATACAAAATGTTGCTTCTTACTACTCCATGAAACAATCATGGATCCAATGCCAAAGGCATAACCTGTAGTAGATCTCTAATCATCCGGACTGCCAGTCTAGTCTGAATATGAGTAACTTGTTAGACCAACATTGAATGAATCAGTGTATTTAATACCATAATCAATTGCGCCTTTGAGATACATGAGTACCCCTTTCGCTGCATTCCAATGGATTTCTATAGGTTTTTCCATAAACTGACTTAACACACTAATAGAGTACGCTATGACAGGTCTGGTTGTAGTGAGATAGTTCAAGCTTCCCACCATCTGTCTATACACTGTATCATTTACCTCCTTCGAACCATCATCACATTAAAGTTTTTTGTTATGCTGCATTGGAACATACAAAACTTTAAACTGATCCATTTTAAACTTCTTAAGTACTTCTCTCACATATTTACCTTGAGACACAAAGGTTTGACCAACATTCCTCCAAACTTCAAGACCTAGGCAGTACTGTAACTCACCAAGATCTTTCATTTCAAATACCTGTGACATCTGCTTCTTAATTCCACTAATCATTTTTTCTGAATTTCTTGTAATAATTAAATCATCAACATATAAAGAAATCAATACAACATGCCAATTTTCATCAAACTTGTTATACAGATTTGGATCACATTTTCTCCTCATAAAACCCTGTCGAAGAAAGAAGGAATTTATCTTCTCATACCATGACCTAGGTGCTTGTTTCAGTTCATACAATGCTTTCTTTAATTTACACACTAAATGTTCCTAACCACTTTTCACAAACCCATCTGGTTGAGTAAGGTAAACCTCCTCCTTTAACTCACCATTCCGAAAAGCAGACTTTACATCTAATTGGTGAAGCTTCCAATGGTATTTTGTAACTAGTGCAATTAACATTCTTATAGTGTTTAATTTAGCCACTGGTGCAAATGTTTCTGCATAATCAATGCCCTCTTTCTGTGAATACCCTTTTTCCACCAATATGGCTTTATATTTATCTATACTACCATTTGCTTTGAATTTAGGTTTGTATATCCATTTACATCCTATGGACTTTTTATCTTTAGGAAATTCAGTGAATTCCCAAGTTTTGTTTTCCATTATAGAGTCATATCCTTCCTCCATTGCTTTTCTCCACTCTTCATGTTCATTAGCTTCATTAAAAATCATGGGTTCTATGACATTTAAAATATTACTCATTAGGGCATAATCTTTATATTTTTCAGTTGGACGAACCTATCGTGAAGATCTTCTCAATTGGCTGGTGACTTCTTCTCCGTTTTGTGAAGATTCTTCTTCACTACTAGATGTATCCATGTCACTAGGTGCCTTTTCCTGCTATTGCTTATTTTATTTGACCTCCTCATCTTCAAGAAGTTCCTGCCATCCTTCATGACAATTGTTTTCATTGTTTCCTTCCACCTGTTCATGGAAGATTACATCTCTACTTGCAAACACTTTGTGAGTAGATGGATCAAACAATTTATATGCTTTAAATTCTGAATAGTACCCTATAAAAATACATTTGATAGCTTTAGCATCAAGCTTCTTATTGTTCTCCTTTGGAATGCGTGCAAAAGCCTTACACCAAAATATCCTCAAATTATTAACTGGGGGTTTAGAATCATACAAGGCTTTCAAAGGAGTTTTATGATCAAGACCCTTTGTTGAACTTCTATTCTTTAAGTAAACAACAGTGCTAATGGCCTCAACCCAAAAAGCATTTGAGAGATTCTTACCTTTCATCATACTTCGTGCACACTCCACGAGAGTTCTGTTTTTCCTTTCTCCAACCCTGTTCTGCCATGGAGTGTGGGTTACTGCAAATTGTTGTACTATTCCATGATATTTGCAATACTTGATGAAGTTCCCCAATATGTACTCTCCCCTGTGATCTAAGCGAACGATTTTGATGGGTTTTCCTATTTGCTTCTCCACCATGTTTTTAAATTCCTTGAAGTATTCAAAAACATCACTCCTTTTCCTAAGAAAATAAACCCATGTGTATCTTGTGCAGTCATCAATAAACAATAAGAAATAATAAGCACCTCCTAGCGACCTTGTCTGCATTGGTCCACAAACATCAGTGTGCACAAGTTCTAATAGATCTCTTTTTCTCCTATCAGGATTAGAGGGGAATTCATCTCTATGCATCTTTCCTAATGCACAACCTTCACAAGCAACATACTCATTCTTCAACATAGGGAGTCCTTCAACCATACTTTGTTTCTGTAATAACAACAAATCATGATAATTAATGTGACCATACCTTTGGTGTCAAAGAGTTTATGTAGGCATAATTGCAGAAGTCAAAGCTTGATGATTCTTGCTGGTGACATCAAGTTTGTGCAGACCTCCAACTTTGACTACTGAAGCAACAATATTGTAATGATCCTGCAAGTCTTTCACTATACAATGTGTCTTGAAGAATTCAACCTTCAAATTCTGATCTGTAATGGTGGACACAAAAATCAAGTTTTTCTTTATCTCAGGGACATACACAACATTGCGAATGTGTTTGATAGTACCATTTGGAAGTGTTACTGGAATATCTCCATATCCCTTGATTTGATAAGAATGATCATCTCCAAGATAAATATGGGCACCATTATGTGTTTATTTAAAGTTTGTATACCAATTCTTGTTACATGTCATGTGAATTGAAGTGCCAAAATCAACAAACCATGCATCAACATCATCAGTTTCAGCAGACAGTGCAACATTAGACACAAACAATTTGAGGTATTTTGGATCAATATTCAAATTTTCTTTTGCAAAATGTCCTGAATGTTTTCTATTTTTATGCCTAGCCTGATCATCATTTTTCTTCTAGAGACGAACAACGCACCAACAAGGAAATACCAATCGTTGGCGGCCTCCCCACTCCTTCACGCCTCTCCACTCGGTCTAACAGAGCACACAGGGTTTGTCCTCTGCTCATAATGATCCTCTAGCAAACAACAGGCAGGTGGCCCCCACGAAACGTGCAATGAGAGGGGTTCCTCGGCAACCGTTCCTCGACAGCTTGCTCGTGTTTTGATCCTCCTCAGCGATCTCGGATGTCAACAACGAAGAGATCTGCACACATGGAGGGGGTTGTGTGTGCCCGAAGATGTCCCTTGTGAGACTGAAAGAATAGAAGTGATGTCATAGAACGCCTCTATAAGAGAAACACACCTCTTCAAATCGTCCACTCACAGCACGCCTTTCACCTCTTCAAATCTGGCAGGTGGCCTCCACGAAGTGTGTCTCTTTTCTTCGTGCGCCGTCTCTAACAGCGATCTGGGTGCACTCTCCCTCAGTGATCTCTGGCATCTAGACAACGAATAGACAACGATTGAACCACAACGATCCACCTTTCTCCTTACAATCTGCTCTGATACCAACTTAATAAACGAAGAATGTAAACCGACTCCCAACACCTGGAGACCAGGGAAGCAAAACCAAGCTTCATTGGAATTAATGAATGAAAATATATATGATGCCATACACTTTATAAACGGTTTAAAACTAATCTTCCTCAACTAATCTCCATTATCTCTAAGTTTATTTTTTCTTCACTTCATCCTTTGCTTTGCTTTTCCTTGTCAAATAATATTATATATTATATTTTAATTCTATTAAACTCATGAGTCAAATTTTAGTTTTTTAATGGACATTAAATTGAAAATTCCACACGCTACACGGCTTTGAATACTTTGAGGTTTGTCGCTTCGTTGGACGCAGCCATTCCACACGGCTTTGAATACTTTGAGGTTTGTCGCTTCGTTGGACGCAGCTTACTTGAAAAGTAACTGATAAATGTCGTACCTATTGCAACGAAAGTGCAATAAGATAAGAATTTCAAAATGAAACTACCTTGATTTGGAAGGTTGAACATCAGTGTGGATTTTTAATTGTGTTTATGGTCAAATCACCCCATCACAAAGAATTTGTCCATCGAGTTCCAATTTCATCACTGGTGGAAATGCATCAAATTCAACGACTTCGACAAGAGGCAATCTATGGGTTTAGTGAAGTCGTCACCGACGATTGTAGGCCGTTTTCAATAACGGTCAATAATGGAGCAGTCTATTCGTGGAGCAATTGCTCTTATGATGCAATCAGTTCAGGGAATTTGGTAATATAAAATTTTTATTTTAACTATATCAGAAATTTTGACAATTGTTACCTAAGATTTTAGGTTCCGATTGATTCAATTTAAATAACTATGTACTGTAATTTCAACGATTCAAACTTGTAATTTATTATTTCAACAATAAACTCTCAAGAATATGATCTGTTTGACCGTAGCGACAACCGCGTGCTCTGGACCTATTGCGGTACACCCCAGCTGGTTTCTAATAGGACGAAAATCATGAAAATAACACGATATAAGGATGGGCAAAGCGTCACAAAAATTGCAACAACCAGACAGTTATCATTTGTACTGGTTTGTAACAATTATTTCAGTTATAACTATATCCATGGAGCAAACAATTATTTCAGCATTCTCACAGCCGCTGGTGTCTGTTTTATTAAATAATTTTATCGAGGAAGCGGTTTCTGTGGTCCATTTCAGGAATAATTTCCTTGCCATGTGCGAGCAACTCGAGTTTGTTAGATTGGTTCTTGACAGTATGCTGAACTTGCAAAACACGTCCAATTCTATTAAACATTGGCTTGAAAGACTGCGGAACACCCTGGAGGATGTCGACGAGCTTGTGGACGAATGCAATTGTGGCGACATTGCTTTCCACAATTTTATTGAACACTATAGATTAGCTCGAAAAATCAAAGGCCTTATGAAAAGGATCAAAGGCCTAAAGAAGGACGCATCCGTTCTGAGTTTATTGTGTCAAATGAATGGACATGAAGCTCAAAACCAAAATCAAGTGTGGTCGAGATCAGCGAAGGTCAGAAGTGCTGTTACTGCTTTCCCGACAATCCTTGAGCTCCATCGGCGTCTGATCGAAACTGATACTACAAATATCATTGAAGTATTTGGAATTGGGGGAGTTGGTAAAACCCATCTGCTGCAAAAATTAATCACTAGTGAAGGCGTCCAGGATGTAAAAAAAAACATGGGTTTCGCGTATCGGCGTTTACAGACGCTCGACGCACACAGCCAGGATTGCCGAGATGCGAAATCGCGAGAAGGTTGTGGGACCCAGCACTTCGGGTCTCGGCGGTTGGAGAGGTGAGCGTGTGTGTTGCAACACAAAGCTATGATCACCGAGTTCGCGAGATGCGAGAAAGGCGTGGGGCCTGGTATTTCGGGGTTTCAAGTATCGGCAATTGCAAATGCCAAACACCAAAACAAAATGTAACAATCCCCCGAGTCGCGATATGGGGAGAAAAAGGGCGTGTGGCATCTCGTCGTTTCAGGGTGTTAGAAGGTGAGCGGCTCAATTGAACAAACCGGCATGATTCGAAGAATAAATTGCCAGAACAGAGTTTACAAACTCAACACTAAAATCAACAACACAGAGCACTCCTCAACACAGATTTTTATTCAGAGAAAGCTTTCAAGCTTCTTGTCTGTCCCCTCTATCTCAAATTACAACTTCAACTATGATATTTAAACACCAACAAATTGCCTCTTCGATCTTCTAAAAAATTTAATCAGGGCGGTGATGGTATTTGGTTGCCTTCAAAGGTTAAGCGGCCACCGTTTAATCAACGTAAGACAAAATTAGTGATCGGTGCTTGAACCTCGAGTCTTGAAGAGTCAAGACGCCACCGATTCACCGTTTGCACAGGGGGGTGAAATGATTACATCTTGACATACTCCCTCTTAATCATTTCAAAGCCAAAACAAACTAAAACATATAAAACAAAATTGTTGTAAACAATGCATTACAGCTTGCAAACCCCAATATTTCTTCTATGTGTTTTAAACAATTAATTTCCCAAAGGCTTCGTAAATATGTCTGCAAATTGTTCTTCGGATCTGCAGAATTGAACATAAATCTCTTTGCCATTTACCAACTCTCGAATGAAATGATACCTTGTATCAATGTGCTTACTCTGTTTATGAAAGACGTGATTCTTTAACAGTGCAATAGCAGATTTATTGTCACAGACAATTTGGGTTGCATCATTCTGGTCATGCAACAATTCATTCAAGACCCTTCTCATCCATACAACTTGACATGCAGCTGCAGCTGTTGCAACATACTCTGCCTCAGTGGAAGATAAAGTCACTATGGATTGTTTCTTTGATGCCCATGCCACTGCTCTAGATCCAAGACTGAACACATACCCAGATGTGTTTTTCCTGTCATCAATGGAACCTGCAAAATCACTATCAGTGTATCCGATCAGTTCAAAGTTTAAGTTGGATGTGTATCGGATACCAAAATTAGTTGTTCCAGCAACATATCTCAGGATCCTCTTTCCTGCTTGCCAATGAGTACTCTTCGGAGTCTCCATGAATCTTGAAATCAAACTTACACCAAACATGATATCAGGTCTGGTTGTTGTTAAGTACATAAGGCTTCCAACCAACCTTTTATACACAGTAGGATCAACATATGATCCCTCATCATACTTGCTAAGCTTAATACCAGTTGCCATAGGTGTTGCAGCTGGTTTACAATTCAACATTCTAAACCTTTTCAATACTTCATTTGCATAGTTAGTTTGACAAATGAAAATGCCATCATCAGATTGATCCACTTCAATTCCAATAAAATACTTCATCAATCATAAATCAGTCATCTCAAACTCTATTTTCATGGCATTTTTAAAATTTTCTATAGATAGATCTCCAGTAAAAATCAGGTCATCAACATACAAACAAACAATAAAAATTTTACCATTCTGGTTTACCTTTGTATACAGAGTTGGTTCACTTGGACTTCTACTAAATCCAACACTAATCAAGTACTCATCAATTCTGTTATACCAAACTCTGGATTCCTGCTTCAATCCATACAAAGTTTTCCTCAACTTGTAAACTTTATCTCTGTACTTATCAATCTCATAACCTGGAGGTTGTCTTACATAAACCTCTTCTTCCAAATATCCATTCAAGAATGCAGACTTGATGTCCATTTGATGCATGATCCATCTATTCTAAGTTGCAATGGCTAAAACCATCCTCACAGTGTCAATTCTTTCCACAGGAGCAAATGTTTCATTATAATCAATACCGGGTTGTTGACTAAACCCCTGAGCTACAAGTCTCGCCTTGTACTTTTCAACTTCACCATCTGCACTCAGCTTAGTCTTATAAACCCATTTAAGACCAATGTTCTTCTTACCTTTAGGTAAATTGACAAGATCCCAAGTGTTATTCATTTCAATGGAATCAATCTCCTCATCCATTGCTTTTATCCAGACATCGTCTTTAGCAGCTTCATCATAACTAACAGGATCATAATCTATAAATGCAAAATTTGAAATATGATCTACTTCTTCATTCTGATCATACAATTCTCTTAAGCTTCTAGTCTTATGTCCTTTAAGTTTGTCTTTTAATGAAGCTAAAGTGGGATTTGATTCTCTACTTACATGTGAATTTGATTGATGTCCACCATGTCCAGATGGCTCACCACGCTCATGAGTTCTGGGTGTTCTAAATTGAGATGGGTTGGAATCTGGTGCTTGCCTTATTGGACTTCTTGTTGCAGGCGTATGTGCATGTGGAACCATATGTCCATCTCCTTCAGCTTGCTCAACTCCATCATCTTCTTCACGGGGTAACACAACTGTAGTGTCCCCAAGGCCGAGCCCTGCTGTAAACTAAGTTCTGAAAGGAATTGTGATTATGTTTTATAGGTTGGTGAGCCAAGTTCTTATAATTTGGAGACTTATATGTTGTTAGACCAGGGAGCCTAAGTGTTGAAGGCCAGGAGCCTGCTGTTGTACTTGTATGTATGCAGAACATTTAATAAAATATAAACATCGCCAGGTGCAAACCGACCACGATGAATGAGTGAAGGGGTACTGAGCATCCATAGAGTGGGCAAGGAATTAGGAGCTGGAAGGTGGGAAAGGGGCTAAGTGTTGAGCCTAGGGGGCTAAGCCTAGGGGGGGGCTTAAGCCTGGGAATAATATTTTAATATTATTCCAAAAGATATGTGCATCATATGTTTTTATCCTAAGTCCTTTTGGAAGGACGCGTGATTTCCCAAGTGGTGGGAGGAACGCGTGCTGGTGGAACGCATGCAGTT